>JAQIWG010002010.1:0-21938 GCA_034695025.1 Chamaedrilus cognettii | reverse complement strand
TCAAATAATCTGATTGGTCAATTTGGACTACAAAATAAAATCGCACTTCATATCGAGGTCTAGCAACCGGCAGTAAGTCCGTTACTCGTCGAGAGAGAAGTGAAAGTAGGAATCAAGGTAGGCCTACATGTACGTCTCTGAAATCGCCCCTACATTCGCATGTATTCATGTATGGCTAAATAGGCCTCTCCTAGATCTGGATATAATTGGCTTACATCGAAACATCACGCTTACTGGCTCTGAGCTGTGACATACGCTCTCTTTTAAAATCGGTAATGAGACAAGTCAACTCTTTTCAAGTAGTTTTTTTCTATTATATAGGAATACTAACTATCTAAATTATACTTTTATCAGAAAGGTACCAGCGTAGAAAATGTGACGATTTTTATAAATTTTTATCATCGCCAAAAAAGATCCTTTGTTAATTTTGCCTAGGGAGTAGGCCTAAATCGGCATGATTTGATGCTCCGTATATTGAATAAATTTGATTCTGATTTCCTTCATTATCCAAACAGAGCAGTCCTCCTTGTACATATATAGAACTGACCAGAACGATACCGCCGAGACTGATCGACTGATCGCCCTTGGGGGGGGGCTTCTTGGCGTGAATCGATAACCAATAGCCCCCTACACCCTGCTCGAAGGCGTTGCAAGGGTTTCTAGCTACTGGGACGAAAGTGTGAGATGCCCCCCAACTTCTCAAGAAACTCGCGAGCGAGAGGGGAAGGGGTGTACTGTCGGAGAACTTTTTCCACCCGTTCAGAATTCGGGGAGGGAGGCCCGAGGGGGCGAAGGTTTTTCGTAAAACTTACTATGTCAAAACATCTGCTACTTCTCAAGAGGGGGCCGAAGAGCGCGCCGTTTATTGGACCTTCCCTTCGGACCTTTAACTTACTATGTTAAAAACGCGCACACAAATTAGCACTAAAACTTGCGGTCAAAAGTTGTCAAAATTAAAAAAAATTACGAGACCATTGACTCCTCCAATCACCTCAGACACCTGGCGCCCAGGGCGGATGCCCCGTGGACCCCACTCCCCTAGCTACGCCACTGCCCCGCCGCCGGACACCAGTCCTCGGTCAAAGGACGGACCGCGGAGAAGGCAAGCAGAATGCAAGCTGTCGCGTGCTCGCTGGATCAGCGGCCTCAATTGGATAATAAGCCGTGCGCCTGCCTGGCGGCCTCATCCTTCAAACACATCCTGCGCGGCATCTTCTCCGTGGCGGCGGGGGAGTGACGTAACGCGGATAAAAAGCTCGGGCTTATTTGAGCAAAGTTATGGCGCTTATTAGACGCAGCTAGGGCATGGATCACTGGTGCTGCCTGGGGTGAAGTCAGCTGCGACTGATTGCTGCTTGTTGAGAAATGCGTAGAGATAATTCTTGCCAAGCCGAGATAGACAACGATGCGCGAAAGAAGCTAGGATATGCCTAAATAACTCATTCGCTGATACCGTACGGTAGATGACAACGGTGACTGATCCAGGGACCCATGAACGGCTGTACACGGCGCGAAAAGTGTAGAAAATTAATTATTACATATTTTTGAAGTTATTTTTAGCAGTAGGCTCTACTGTTAGAAATAACTTGATAAAAAGGTCTACAAATGTATCATTTTGGACATGCAATTAAGTTGGCATACTTTTGTACATGTAGTAACTTTTCGGAAAAACCTCCCCATTCCCCCGTTTTTAAGTTTTGTTTCAAGAGAAAACTATGGTCCGTCTGGTAGAAGATGGACGATCATCTGTAAAAATAGAACCCGCTTTGTGGCGGTTAGATCCGTCATTAAATGAAAATAGGCACAATTTGACACTCGAAGTGATATCAGATGAGGGTAAACTAATTCAGGTCTGGTTTTAGTCCCGGAATGACGTTTTTGACAACTAAATTACCTCGTCAATGAATCTACAGCAAAAGGATAATGCAGGCCTTTGTGAGCAGATTTAATATTCCTGAAAAGTTACACTTAAGGCTTTGTAATCGTAAGTGCACAGAAACCCGAAACTTCAATCTAGCACTCTGCGTGCATAGGCTACGCAACATAAAATTTATATTCCTTTGCGAAAGAGTATTGAAACTCAATTTGTTACCATAATGTTTGAACACTGTTCACAGAAGAAGGTCAAGAAACAAGGAATATAGAAATAAATTTTAAATCGTATTAATGCGTTAAAATAATTGAGCTGCATGTATTATACTAAGAATGCATATTTTATGCTGTGGCGCACGTGTACAATGTTCGCCGTCAAAACGCACGCATAGGTTACAGATTTCGTTTTTCTTTTCGCACGTCGTGCCTGATTCAACGATGGAAACAAATGTAGCGAGCGCAAAATGGTTGAACTATGAATTATGGATTATCAAGCTCTCTCGCCTTCCCCTGTCTGTCGAGAAATGCACGTGGACATCCGCAGCGTCCCTGCAGTGGCGCAGCGATGGTTGTTCGCGATCGGAGGTGTGTTTCAAAGTGACTCCTCCATCAGTGACGCTTCGTTGCCTTTGATAACTTAGCATGAGCAGATTCAACAAACCCTGACGAAAATCACAACCGGGGGGCGGCGGGGTGGGAGGTTTATCTAGAAGTTTACGCTTAACTGCATAATAGTTTAATGACGCTAAATTTTCACGTCGATGTGTTCTTCAGTAGTGAGTTCTCTTTCTGCAGTGACCCCTCTTTTGCACTTTTTGACCTCCTAGCTCGGTCCTCTTTTGCTGCAGTCGCTCTGCGAGAGGGGGGGGAGCGAGTCCGAAGAACAGGGCGACCACCCTGCAGGCGCCAGCTTTGGGGAGCGCCAAAGAGAGTCAATTTTCATGAATTTGAAGGGTTTTGCAGTCTCAACTATTTATGTGCTTTAACACCAAGAAGAGCACTCTATTGGCGCCCCCTTGGCACCCTTCTGGCTCCCTTCTTGGCATCCTTTTTTAGCCTTTCTTCGCACCGTTTTGGTTCGCCTCTTAACGTCTCTTAGATCCCCGGGGCGCCCCGGGCCCCTGACCCCCTCGCTACGCTACTGCATCCATGGAAGGCGCTGTCTGCTATTTGAATCATCCACGGGGGATTATCCGCTGCGACGACTAATGGCGTCCTTTGGTCGTCAAGACTTATTTCGTCATGGATGAGAGTGCAGGCGGGTTTCATCATGGATGGGAGTGCAGGCGGGTTTCATCATGGATGGGAGTGCAGGCGGGTTTCATCATGGATGGGAGTGCAGGCGGGTTTCATCATGGATGGGAGTGCAGGCGGGTTTCGCAGCTCAATGGATTAAGATTCGCCGGTATTAATAGCTTAGAATATTTATATTTAACATTTTTACATTTTAACATTTTTACTGATCTTGTATTAACATATTAACTGTACAGTTTCCTATTTATAACTAGAAATTTTATGCACATTATGAGATACATAACCACACTTTTCTTATGCCGGTAAACGTAATGCTAGATTCAGGAATTAGGGCTAAAACTATTAACTATACATTTAGCTTTTTATAAGACTACACAGCATTGGTCAGGAAGCACCCTTACTAAGGCCCTTATTAAAGCCTGGGGCCTGTTTCTCCGAGTTTTTCTAACTTAAAGCCAATATCTGATCCTAAATCATATTTAAAAAAAATTTGAATCCATTCGCCTACTGCCATGACGTCATCATTTGATTTAGAGCGCGTGGCAGTGCGGAGTTTCAAAAAGGTACGATAAAATTTGGCTAAGATATTTTTAAGAACTTCTCAAGACTATAATGTGCCTAAGATATTTGAAGAAACGGGCCCCAGCTGGTCCCTATTCTTGTTACTTAAATATCAACCGAGAATCTTGTGTATTATTATTAGGCCTTTATCAGTCCAGTCACTCAGCCGACAGTCTCGTTCATCTCAAATCCGCAACCGTCGTGTGACGAACTGAGCGCCCCAATATAGCGTCGCGTGATCAGGCTCGGATTTGAGCGATAAATCGACATTAACAACACGAGGATCGGTAATGAGTTTGCCTTCGAAGAGTGACGCAAATTGGCGACAGGGTTGATGATTACGGAGATCGCAGCGTTAATAAGGATGATGGTGTCGAACGCGTCGTGGTAGCGAGTGGCGAAGCTATGTGTTAATTGTGCGATGTTGTGTCTTCATCTTGGAGGTAATTACGATGCTGTCACGGACGATGGAAATCGACGAAGATTTGCGGCACTTTGCTTCGGGTTCTTGACAGAGGCCAAGCAATGGTCACCTGAGATAATTCACTAGTAAGCCTATCGCCTGCATCACTGTTCATGTGCCTGTCGCCGGTCGTGTTTTTTCAGGAAAATGTGTTAAAAATATGAATATCATATTTATGAACGCATTAAGATAAGACATAACTACAAATATTGCTATCTGTAAGCAAACTTGTAATCGAAATGGTCTACCCATGCGTTATGAGACAGTATTATGATGAAATAATACAAACATACATGTAGGCTACATAAATGTAGGATGTAGAACATTAGACCTATTGCCTATTGAACATTAGGCTATTTGAACTTAGGCTACATTTCGACTTTTATCAAACTACTTGTACTTCTCGAGTTTTTGTCTATTGAGTCTAAATCGATGGTTTTTAAACTTGTAAACTATTATAATAGTGCTTACACGTGATCTGATAATGGAAACGCGTCAAATTCGATCAATCTAAAAAGGAATGACACAAGAAATTAAATTAGTGACTTAAAAAAATATCTGCTGGCGATCTAGGCGAAATAATTTTACTGACGTTTTTGTTAATCACTAAAGCCACTACGCGATGCATATTACATGTATTTTGGTCAAAGAAATCCAAATTATCGTCGCCTATGATTTATAGTCCCTGATACTTGAACCTAATGACGTAATGACACGCCATTGATCGCAGGTTTCCTTCACCTAACACAGTCTGCAGCGATGATTGAGAAGGTAAATTCTGCATCTGCCATGTGTCGACCGCAGTTACTGGAATGACACTCTTCATCTGCTCAAGTGACGAGTTTGGCTTTCTGTCACTACCCGATTATTTCTGTCATTAGCGCAATTGACGTCAGTCAATCGTTAATCATCTAGATTTGAGCCTCAGCAGCTTCTAAACATTTTTTTGTGAAACAGTTTTGTTTCAACTTCTATAAGCCGACATGTACGAAAATTGTACACGTCGATTACCGAGTAGTATTAAGAAGCACTTGAGTTGTAAGATGCAACATAGCATCGATTTTTGTATTTGAACGTTATTCACTAAGTAAAGCTTTCGATCACGTAGGCTTAAGAGATAGGCCTAAGGTAGTCTTGGAAAAATATCGTGACAGAATATTCAACGTATAAATTAAAACATAAGAGCGGAAGCTGGTATTTCGAGATACTATAACTGCCAAAAAATCTCATTCCGCGTTCTAAATCTAAATCGAAAAAGTTTAGACTGTACGTACCGAATTTCGTTGAAAAATATATAGGCCTCCCCGTAGACCTGGCATGGATAATGCATATTTTAACAAACCTAAAATCGGAAATAAGAATATCAATGTTTTATAACCTACTCTAAATAGATTTTTATTTTACACAAGCAGTGTAGTACAGGGAACAATTCAAATAATACAACGACACCAACCGAACGAAGTACCGCATCCAACACAAAATTGAATACTTCAATGGAGTTAAAACTGGTCTTGCTCATAATAAGAAAGACGTCTAATGTCACAACCTGATAGTTACCAAGCTGTTCTTTAGATTTTAAACAAAAAATGGAATCAATCAACGATATTAGGGTACACTAATTTGAACTTGCTCAATTGCAATTAATTATTCGAGCAATTTAAAAGACATATTGATCAAATTATAATTATTTGTTCTCTCATTTGCGAATCAAATCCATACCTATTATCTATTGCAATCCGGTCTATACGTTGTATCTATATGTTCAATCTATAGGTTGTATCTATGTATTTCAACGCATATGTGCCTAAACAAAGATATACACCGACATCCAATACAAAATTTCAGATTCGATTAAAAACTAATCAACAGTTTGGTTTTTGTGGATGCGACGTTGCCGCTAAGTAGACCTAAGTTGTAACATTATTAAATTACATTTTTTTACTTACGGAAGTTACGGTATTTACTATACTCAGATTTTCCGTAACTGCAAATTAATTTCGTAACAATTTCGTTCTTAAAAAATATAGGCCACAATCATACGCTTGTGAGAGGCCGGTATTTTTCGAGATACTGCAAATGGAAAAAATCTCCATTCCGCATTCTTTACGCGTAGAACCCCATTGGCGCTTCTCCAACCCCAGTTGCGATTCATTCGCATTTAAAAGCGTTGAAAAAGTTCGTCAGAAATCAGTTCTTTCGATGAAACGAATTAGGCGCTCCGTGCAATGATCGATCATCTCGCCGCGCAGATTTCATCAGCGCTAATGTTCAATAAAGAAATCACTTTGTCGCCTGTCGTCTATAAATAAGGCATAAGCGGCATGCAGCCTCGACCGTGGGCGCGCTACGATAGCGTTTATGGAAATTAATCGGCGGAAACTGAAAACACGGAGATATTTTTACCGGATGACAAGGCAGTTGCGAGTTTTGCAATATTCCGTGGCAATACTCGTACATAATTAACAATTTGCAATAATGTAATAAGATTAACAGTAGGTTCGCTTTTGCAATGTGTACTTTGTGCGTCACGTGTGTTGAAAAATCACTGTTTATTCTTCACACTGTGAATAATAGCAATATTTCTTTTCGTGCGTTCAACATGCTACAAACCAAAAAAAAAGCTCAAACTGATCCCATTTGACGCTGTAGTCTCCGGTGGGCTATAACTAATAAAACTGATAACTGGTATACACTGATAAAATCCACGTGGAATAGCGTGATTCCACGGCACTACAGATAATTTAGTCGAACCCTGAAAGTAATAATTCATAGCGACCAACCTTAGCAGATTGATTGATTGTTGTGGCTTGAAATAGAAGCACTTTAATCACATAATAGCGGTCTACTACTGGTATTAAGTCATGTCGCAGTCTCTTTCGTGTGATTTTAACAATTACATGATTAAGGCTAGAATTATCATGAAATCAATTCGAAAAATGAACTTTGAATGAATGCAAAATGAACCGTCAGTCGCTCAAAGTATCACAAAAGAACTGAAACATTTTGTTCCCGTGAATTCCAGATTAGCTTTTCAGCGAGGGTAGTTCGCCGTACGTGAGGGACTTTGTAATTAAATTATTCAATTCCAAATTGTCCAAACAATGTCTGCACAATTTAAAAATGCTTGGTTGAAAAAATCGACTTAACAGATATGCGTCATTATTAACAATTCTGTTTGGTGAATTTTAACGAATTCATTGAAAATATGGCGCCATTTTCATGCTTTTAAGGGACTTTTTCGCCACTAAAGTGGCCGTTACCCAGCCTAGTTGTTATGAACAGCCAACAAGTTTTGTAGGCCTACCGTTAACAATGTCACGTTCTGTATGGTAATTGACGCAAATATTGTCTGCATCATCTCTAAAGTTATTCACGGAATGCATACTGATATATAGTCTACACATTTATCAGTCGTGAAAAACGACAATGGCCCTGCACAACATGGCCAGTTATTTATATCCATTTTGTATAGGCCTAATTCGGTTAGCGAACTTGAGAGTGGCTGCAGGAAAAGCACAAAGTCCCATTGCCGACTCCTCTATGGTCCAGTTACATCACATCTTTCGATCAGATTCCCGGAAGAGTTCTTTACGCAATCCACTCGCAAGACGCAATGTATCATTTTCGCGCGTCTTCAGCGACGCCGTCTTCCTGAAATCCCTCAAACGATGGTCACATGGTGGCTATATACATGGTGGTTAATGGGAAGATGACGGAAAACCGCGATGTAAGCGCACGCGTCTTCTTTTCCCGGAAGCGCCATCTTCCGCAAGACGCGTCTTCACGGTCGCCTTCTCGTGAAGACGGGTTTTTACGCGGAACGATCGGAATCTGATCGGAAGACCTGATGTAACTTGATCATTACACCCACAACATGTCGAGCCAGCCCTCGGTCACACTCACGCCTAATGGAGACGGAGAAGAAAGGACGCTGTAGGCCTCCTCACGAAACGAAATTAGTTACCGCGAGTGTTCTCAACAAACTCGGGCACACCGCGACCCGATCGGTATCCCACGACTGACACCCCGCCGTCTCTCTCTCAAACACCCCTCCGACGGAATTGAATCTGCCCGAGCTATATTGTGCATGTGGACTATGGTCCTTCGTGGCATTCGCTGTGGTAGCCTACAGGCATATTGAAATTCTTGACTTGCTGACTTGAGTAGAGGTCTCTGATGCAATCCGCTATTTCTCCTGTCGCACATTATGCATGGTGCGCTATTATCAGTCCGGTGTCTCACTCGAAAGCTGAACTCCTGCAGTCTTCACCAGGGCTCCAATCGTCTAACCCGTGCGAAAACATAGACATTAACAGAATAGACGACAAAGAGGCGATTAATTAGTAGCTTTTATCATAGCGCGCTCGGATGAGAGTCAGCTAAGAGTAAAGATTAAGTTAGGCCTAATTGATGTTTGAGTTGTAGCAAGCTCATGCTGCGCGCATTTCGTGGGATCATGTAATCTACACAGTCATTCAAACAACTGACACAAAACACATGGCTCAAGCGCTATCAAATGTGTCTAAACCTTGTTGCAAACAATTATCACTGCAGTCTGCCATGAAAAAACTCAATTTTCAACAACGTGAAAGCAATGTGGCCCAATGTGAGCGAAAACTACGAAGATTTCACATCATGCCTATCCGCGCTTTGAATTTCTAAATACGTATAATGAATTTTTTGGGTATCCATGAAACTGATACTCAAATTTTTCATTCAATGTCTTCTACCTACTTCGAAGCATTTGGCAGCTTCTCCGGCTGAAACAATTTAATGATTTTTTTTAGTTATTCCGTATCAGTTGAGTTATGTACATGAGTGAAATAGAGGATTGCTACTACTTTTACTTATCTGGCGGACTGAAATTGCACATACCAGGTCTAAAAATATGGCTGCGGTCGGCAAAACGATTCGCTAAAGTACTGTAATGTCTCTTAAGATAATACACAGCCGTTTGCCTAAATTTTGTAGTCATAATTATTGACGATAACGCTGTCTGGAGAAGTCACGTGACAATAATACTTGCACTTGCGGACCCACTGTCTCCGCTGGCGTTCGTAACCATTCGCATAATGATACCATTATGCACTCACCGCCATTGCGCGACACTCTCGCACCACGACACTCCGAGAGGACGATAAATTATGGATTAATTTAACGCCCGTGTCAACAGTCAATGGTGCTTTCAGGATAAATGGAAAGTTGAAGCGTCTGTGAGTTTGTAAGATAATTTTTAGCATCGGTTCTGCTCTCTGCTGTTTTTAGCATAAATTTAGAGAAAGGTAAATAACAGATGACAAATAACGGGTAACGAGTAGCCTAGCAGGTATAAACCGGCGACTTCGACCAGACAGTAATCCCAGATGTAATCCTAACCGTAGCATGTCAGCAGTAAATTGGATTGATTAATTTTAACTTATACTCACGTTTTTATCATAGCAATAAGATGTTTTTTTTGTTTTATCAAATTGTGTGTGTTTTTACCCCGTAATGTAACTGAATTTTTTTTCTGTTACATACACTGTATTTTATGTTAATGCATGCATAACTTGATCTGTATGACTGTATGCCACCAACAATTTCTATTGTAGGAGCTTTATAAGAGCTTTAATAGCCTTAAGTGATCCTGTTAGGAAGCTTCTATGTGTTTTTATCCATGCTGTATTTCATTGTGTACGCTTACTAATGAACTTCAAATAAATAAATAAATAAATAAATTGACCGGCAAATTGCAGTAATAGCCGCGTGTGTGCATATCATTCTGAATGCATATACTACGGTAGACCTCTGGCGCTCGCCGCGCTATCCGATGTTTTACTGTTAACGAACGTTTAAAAATCCAAACTAGTCCGATTAATTCGGCAACAGCTGCTGCATGGTTTGCAGCATTGTCAAGCATTTTAGTGCGACGACTGTCATTGAATTGAATTGAATTGATTTTTAGTCACACGCAATAAAAACATACACGGCATTAAAATAAACGTCACATCAGCCGGCCGACTAAAAACAACGAGTCACCGGCTCACGTGAAACACTTACAATGTAGTGGACCGTCACTCGCACAAAGACAATACGTTTAGTCGCATAGATTAAAACCATCGGTCAAATTATAATCGATGCAATGTCTAATCGTTGTCAAAATAAAATTAACGTTTGGCCATGCATTTAAAATTTATTGCTCAGTTACACACGCAGGTTGTCGTGAGTTACACACGCAGGTTGTCGTGAGTTACACACGCAGGTTGTCGTGAAGATAAACGTCAATAACCTTATTTGCCACTGAAATATGAAACGAACTACAATAAAAGTGGTTGACGAATTATGGAGACTGTCAGTCAGACTAAACTGACAACGGCTGAAAATATTCAGTAATATAAGCATTACTGAGTATTTTTCAGCCGTTGTCAGTTTGCCATCAAACCCAGACCACGCGCCTATCAATTTCCGCATCGTTCGTTCAGGTGTATTCCAGTCCGAAATCGAAGAGCCAAGATGATCCCAGATACTCCGCAGTTATTGAAAAGTCGTTTATATTCAAGTGCCTCCGCGCATAACGTGCCTCGCTCGGGCTCCGATAATGGCCTATCGATCGACTGCGGCGCGTTCCCGCTATCTCCACCCGGACGCCGTTTATCTGACGGAGCCGCGACGCTGCGAATTTATCTCGGATTCACTGAACCGAGATCGGCTCGCAGAATTGCGTTTTTCTGCGGACTCGCGCCGATTGGCCGAAACTACGCGTAGCGAATCGACGCGCGCTTATTGGCGACTAATATTGTCGTAGCGCGCCACGCGCCCTGTCGACAGGCTGCTGGCGGAAAAGCGGGTCGAGTCAATAGGCCTGATATCCTGGTAAACAAACAATGCGTTTTTGTTGTTTTTTCGTTTTTCTATTCAGATATGACACGCCGCCGCATACAAGTTACAATGGTGACACTGGTCACCGATTACAGTCAGCGGGTTACACAGGCTACTCGACTGTTGCAGGTGTTTGCACTCACAGAGACAAGGTATTGGTTGCAGCACAGCAAGCCAGCTATCTTCTTAAAGATAGTGCTGATCCAATGCCATAAATAGCCTCTTTCTATTCCAAATAATGACCATCGTTAACGGAAACGATTTTATTGCTGTAAATGATAATTCAGGTGCTTGATATTTTCATGCGCGGTGTTGATCTGAGGGGGGCGGAGATATTGCCTCTCGGCTGCAGCCCGCGGGCTCTGCGCTAGAATTCCTCGCTGCACTTGCCGTGAGAGGAGGATGTCACGAGTGCAGACCACACAGATCACGAGAGGGGATCATCCGGAGACGTCACCCGTCTGTATTAATAGGAAACAATATCAGCTATGGTGTCACCTGTTCACACGAACAAGAAACAATATCAGCAATGACGTCACCCGTTATTATTAACAACGAACAACATCAGCGGTGATGTCATAGTTCTATAAAAACAAGGAGCAACATCAGCGTGACGTCACTCATCTTCATCAACTAGAAACAATATCAGCAGTGACTCATTTTGTATGTATGTAGTATGTATGTATGTATATTGCACTTTTAACGCATCAAAAATATGTCATGCAAACGGAGATGGAAAAATATCATTTGCTTGAATCGTAGGTGCGGGAGAAGTGCAGCAGACTACATACAGACAGCGGACTTGAAAAAGAATAAAATAATTTTGCTCATTATCCACGAACACGTTGAACATTTTAATACTACACTTGCATTGGAATAATGTAAAATTGTTGTTGGCCGGCCATAAAATTAGTTACGTGATAATCCATGGCTCAACTACCAGAGTTGTTGAAGTTCTTATAGCATAGGCCGGCTGGCACGTCGAAGTAAACTTCAAAATGACCGAGTTAACATATTCTTTAGCTATTTTATCGACGTTTGCTGCGGAATGCACACCTAGCTATATGTAGCTCAACAAAAATAGTTGAACTGAATAATATCGCTTTGCGCAAATTGTGCAATTTAGAGCTGAGCGGTCAGATACATGTATAGTGATACCTTCTGTATATACAGCTAGGCCCTATAATAAATATGTTTAATTTATAATTATGGCGTAAATGGGTTCTTGTGAGCGAGACGTCTTAGCAATTTGTACTAAAAACGCTGGTGAGGACTGGTGGCTTAGGTTACAACAATTTAATAACTGATCGAAGCTCTAAATCGTCCAAAGCACTTTCATTTTCACTTATCATTTTGTCTTATATTTGTTTGGCGGAAGCTGCTGTTGGCCTGGGGCCTTATTAACGTACATTTTTTAAGATTTTCTTTAAAAAATTCCAACTCAAAATGAAATAATTTCAGCTATTCCTAACTTTTAAAACAAATAAAATCCAACCGCCGTTACGTTCGGTTCGCTCGCGACTGTGCGGAGTTTTTAACAAAAAGATAAGATTTTAATATCACAATCTTATGACTAAGATTGTAATAAGATCGCTTCCTGAACGTGGCCCCTGATTGTTAACCAATGTGTGATTTTCTGAAGCGTTTAATAATAAGACGAACAAGGCAACACAGCAACTCAGGATGAAGTCGCATGTTCTCTGATTTTTCTCAGAACATTCGATGGAACGCTTGGCTCGAGGCACGTGTATTTGTTCTGCTCGTGACATTCTGATCATCGCTCGACTGCTCAGTGCGCCTGTGCGCCCCGCTACTTACAGAGTGATGGATCACGTGCGCACGTGATACGGACTGTTTGCTTCATCGTCAGCCTTCTCAGTGATTTTCCAAGAACTGGATAGGCTCATTAATTACAGTATGATTCTGCTTCTGCAATTTGGAATCCTTAGTTTTTGTCTTATTTTCACGCATCGTTCATCTAAAGCGATATTACTGTTTTCGATTCCACGCGTGTGTTTCAAGTACTCGCTCGTGTTTGGTAAATGAGCCAAATCTGTGATCTCCTCCATGCACCTCGCTTCATTTAGATTTTCTCAATCGTCGTGACTCTCTTGAATGTGTCTGGAGTCGATCAAGATCTACACCGATCATTAGACGCGATGAGGAACTATCAAGAAGGAGAACAAAACGATCATCTGGCAGCATCTCGCCTCTTGGCACGACACAGGAAGAATAGAGTGCGACAAACGCTCTAATTATCGCAGTCAGAGGGAGCTGCTCTGTGCACGTACCACGCACACTTTAGAGCGCAACTTTAATAACTTTGACTATTGGTAACCAAATCTTTGCCATAGCTTAATTCTAACCCAGCCCTAACCCTAGCTTGCGGAGCCCTAAATCTAATTTTGAAAAAAAATCTCGCGTGGATGAGTAGCAGGTGCGTCATGCATAACTGAGCGTGGTACGTGCACAGGACAGGTCCGCCTAGCCCTTTCTAATTTTCTAATGAGTTAAATCTTTGTTCGAGTCACATGCAAAAACGCAGAGTTCACTTTAACCCTTATAAAATAGGAGTGACGTTACGCCTGCTGCTTATAAAACAGGAGTAGTGCACTCCTACGCCTTTAAAAAAGGAGTAGGCCTACTCCACCATCGTCCTTTTTTACGAGTAATGCTACTCCTACCCATTTCTAAATCTGAGTAGAGTTGCAAAAAAACCTCGATTTTGGAGTATTACTCCTACTAAAGTTATCCCAGCAAAACGGACGGAGATTTATCCCAAAAAGGTTGAAACCGGTAGGTCTATAACCAGACCGATGGTTATCCTAAGGGAATGGTGACGACTGACCTCAAACTTACCATGGAAAAAAACATTTTCTCGATATCCAAAACTCAATGTGTCACATTTGGTAAATGTTACAAGCTTTGGCTCCTGCCCGGCCCTGGCGCCCGGAGCGGCCGCCCTGTTAGTGTTCGCTGCTATCCCTCTTGCTTCGCTGCTGAGTATTACGCGATATAACGGCAGTAGTACGATATAGTCTCTAAATCACATCGCGACTGATTGACGCACAGTCTGACCGAGAAACCAAGTTACGCATCGCATCGCTCCTATACATGTATTGTACGCTCATAGTCAGCGGCGCACTGTGACCACGATCACAGATCGTTACTGTACAGTGTACGTGTATAGCGAGAAATGGAATATAATGAAAGTCGGCGGCCGACCGAGGCCATTTAGATGGGTAAGTAAAATAGGTCGTCTTATTTTTAGCGAAAAACTACGTGTGCCGTGCAGCTGAGTAATGATGCCGAGTGCCTGTGATCTCGTCTGCAGAATCTGGTTGACAGAGTTCACGCAGCTTTAGTGCTTGGCGGCATTAAAAAAAACGAATGACGCCTCGAGCAATTTTTGAATACCGAGAGCACGGGAGAAAAAGAAATAGCCTACGGCATATAGTAGCCCACTAGCGCATTGTCGGCCGTGATGCGGTATGCAATAGCCCGAAAGGCGAAATTGATAGGCCTGCCATTTTTGTTGAAACCTTTTTAATATCTTGCGGTTTCGCAAACGCTGTCGACGTGTTTGCTCTGACGGTCGTCAGAATTTCGGCCTATAATTATAATCATTTCAAAATTTTGAGAGTAAGCGGATTTTCATGGGCATTATCATGATTTAGTGATCAAACCAACAACGAGATTTCATTCCTTATCAAGATCGGACTGCAGCGACTTATAGCAAGAATTAATCCTCCTGAAGTTCAGCCAGATAATTTAGTCCCATTCTGGTCGTTCATGAGAACTTCGCGCAGGAAAGGTCAGTCGTTCATTCTTTGATAATTATGTTGCAAGTCAGAGAAGCGGAATGTAATCAATTCTTTGGTGCATTCAGACTTTTGTTACAGATTTATTTATAAGTTTGATTAATGTAGTATAATTAATAATCGTCGAATTGCAATAATAGTTGGGACTGCTATAATGTAATTAATGCGGTGTACGTGATGACGACACTCTAATATTGGTATTCACCATTGCGGGTTAATCTCGAGTTGGCTCAATCGGCGGATTGTGTGACGTCACGCAAGGCGCACAGGAGATTGACAACGGTCGCTCTCAACTCGCCGATTGACCAACTCGAGGTTAACTCGCAATGGTGGGTACGGCTATAAGTTCGGCATCAGATCATTAGGTGAAGTTCACATTATTCAAACCACTGCGTACCTGCATTTTTGCGGGTCAAAATTCGTGGCTTTGCCTGGCAGGCTTCAAAAACTTAAAGCTAAATTTATTTCCTGAAAATCTGACAACAGCGCGTGATGATGATAATGAGCAAAGAATCGCTGTAAAATAATTAAATTACGGATCCAAGCGTTTAATCAAAATTTTTAATTGTGCAGGTTTCAATCCACAAAGCCGGAGTGTTACGTAAAATCTTAAACAAGATGCGCGAGAAAAGTACTCACACTGTTATCACAGTGTTATCACACTGTTATCACAGTGTTATCACACTGTTATCACACTGTTACCACAGTGTTATCACAGTGTTATCACAGTGTTATCACAGTGTTATCACAGTGTTATCACACTGTTATCACAGTGTTATCACACTGTTATCACACTGTTACCACAGTGTTATCACAGTGTTATCACAGTGTTATCACAGTGTTATCACAGTGTTATCACACTGTTATCACAGTGTTATCACACTGTTATCACACTGTTACCACAGTGTTATCACACTGTTATCACAGTGTTATCACAGTGTTATCACAGTGTTATCACAGTGTTATCACAGTGTTATCACACTGTTATCACACTGTTATCACAGGGATACTTTGTGATTTTTTTCCGTTTGAGATTATCCTTCTCGACGACGAGTTGCGGCGGATTGATTTAGGTCGTTAAACAAGTTAACAACTGCGTGTTAAACCTAACATTGAGTATCTTTATTTCATCGCTAGCGATCGAATAATACGCAGAAGTACACAGTCGTATAAATACAAAGGAGAAACAAAAAGGAACTAATAAATTAAATAAGACAAGCGTTGCGGCCGAGTGATTTTGGCAGACTAACTATGGCATCATTCGGCATTTATTCAGGCTACTATGACCTATGGCCTATTATAATCTCACTTATCCTAAATCCTGACGCATGGTCAAACTCGCAACGGACAATGGTGCTGTTGATAACTTGGTACCAATGACACCGGCGACTGGGAATTAGCAGTTGCCTGCCTAATGGTCTAATTATTGCCGTTAAAACTACTGCTCAAACTTTTGTAGTATCACTTATGGATAAGCCCTCAGTTAAGAGTTGATATAAGGAGGCGATTGAAGGAATGTGTTATGTTAGAAAGCGTGCATCAACACTGTAGATCCAGTAGTAGCCACAGCGGCCATAGCATAATAAAACTTCTAAAAGTATGCTCAGAATTTTTTTTCTACTGTTGGCGTTAGGTTTATATGCTATTTTTATGTATGCTTGTGAGTAAGCTTCTACTATACTATTAGTATATATACATGTACTGCAGAAGTGGAATTTTTCTGTAACGGCACTTTCTGTGAAGAATGCGCCAAGCGAATTCAAGTGTGATTGGAAGGCGCGCGCTGCTGCGATAATATTGACCACAGAAAACCGTCACGTCCATCTTCCACGCGGCCTTGGTTCCCTTGAATGGCTTGGCAAGATGACCCCATACGATAAACGCATTGGTCGCAATATCATCGACGCAAAGATACCGGCCTGCCCATCGCGCTGGCAATTTGTTGTAATTATACTCTATTAGGCCATACGTCTTCCATCTCGCGACTCTGCTGCGTTAGATTTGCTGGTAGAAAATGCGCTCCTCCTTTGTCACAGCAATTCGGATTCATTTGGAATCATTATGGACGCCGCATTGTATGCGCAGCTCGCGCTGGAAATCAGAAATTTGGATATACAATGTACATGTTATCATACAGGCGTCAATTTGTTCCCACAATCGAGGAGTTCCGACTAAAATAAGCATCTTCATTCACACAAAAGTGTAGCAAATACACACACAAACACAAATACACACACAAACACAAATACACACACAAACACAAACACACACACAAACACAAACACAAATACAACATTAAGGAACAATAATTAGGCTAAAGAGAAAAAGCAGTGCTGCCAATATGATAGTACAAAGACAACAATAATTATCCAAGTAATACGAATAAGAAAATTTTAGGGCATAATTGGTTCAAAATATTCAAACACGCACTGTTTATATTCATAAGCTTAAGGCGGAAAAGAGAAGCTATATGTATTGCATAGGTCATTAAATTTTGTTGGATGCGGAGAAGTAAAAAATTGACAAAAATATTGAAGCCTCATCAGTTAACGAAGTCGCTTCACAAGACACACGTTCAAATTTTGAGAAAAATCCTAATTTTAATTTCAAAATATGGGAGGCGGTCCGATCCCCGGGACCCTCACAGGATTGACGCATATGTGTCCAATGCTGTGGCATTAGCAAGACAGTCTGCGGCGTATAATTGATTAATTATGTACGATGTAAACATATTTTCTTCAATTTGCGCAGTGATTTTTAGTCACAGAGGTGGATGCTGATATGTACCGAAATGTCCTTGATTCAATTTCAGACCGCAGTAGCAAACGTTAAACCCTAGTTGGATATAACGGTTAAAATGCATTTTGAGCTTTGCGGTTTTGCGGCTTTGATACTTTGAGACTTTGAGACGTTGAGACTTTGAGACTTTGAGACTTTGAGACTTTCAGACTTTCAGACTTTCAGACTTTCAGACTTTAAGACTTTCAGACTTTCTGACTTTCAGACTTTCAGACTTTGCGTCCCTGGGCCATCTCTAGAAAGCATGTCTAGGCATTTGCTTACATAGTTAAGGAATACAAGGTTTGTGAAAAAGTGTTTGAAGTGCACAAGATATAACCCCAAGTCGGATATATTAGTTTAAATGCATTAGCAAGATGTAGATATTTTGAAGCAATGTAATTTTTATATCTTTTTTATTAATTTTTTTAACATTAAGTTTGTGCTGTAAGAATGGTTTACAACTTTCAACATTATGGTATTGTGTCGAAAATATTGTCTTACCAAGAGAAAACAGGCTATCACTAAATGACAAAACTAACTCAAGAATTTGGCAATTTCTGAGATTTGGAACAGATTAACGAATACGTCAAGATTCTGCAAATTTCTCATAAAATCGCTTTTAGAAAATGCAATTGTCTCTTGAAGGCGTCGCATGGAAGCACTTAACTTCAACTTTTCTACTGCACTCTACCCTAATGGATGATTATTTGCAGGGCTGACGAAATTAAGCACCTTTGCCAAGGGTGCACGAAATGACTCGAAATCTTTTGCCGCGGCCGGGGTTCGAACCAGCTTTCTGACACACTCGCAATCCGAAGTTCGGTCTTGCTGCAGTTATGTTTAGCGTTCGAGATGGTTTTTAGGTTACCGTAATTTATGGTAATTAAAATCTATAATTTACGGTAATATAGCATAAGCAAATTACGATAGCATAGCATAAGGTAATTTGTAATAAATTACTGATTGGGTAATTTATCCAGATTTCTTTCCACTTAAAAAAGTATATTTTGGTATATAAATCCACTTGAAATGCATCTCATGATAGCAATCTGTCGAATTTCTCTGCAAATATCGCTATTTTTAATGGAAAGTACTTCAATGTTGAATCCTATTACGATTTGAAAATTTGATTTAATATTTCGAATCGTTCGGTAGTCGGCTAGCTAGGAATTTTCGTAGTTAGATTACCATAGCTTACCATAGATTACCGGTAATTTAAGAAGGGCCTACCGGTAATCTTTTTAGTTTACTGGTAATTTTCGAACGCTAGGACTCATGTTTAACGACATCTACCTCCGCCACAGAAAACTTGGTCGCCTTCTACTTATACGAAATTCATGTACAGTGCACGTTTTTTGTAGGCATATCACGCACAAGTTACGTCGTCAACATCCCCGGCATTGCGCTTTAACTAGAATAAAGTCTGATGTCGTGGCCTCTGTCATCGCGCTTTATAAATAATATTCTGAATAAGCCTCAAGATAATCTTGTTGACCAATGATTTCGCCTCTCACTTACTTTCACGCACTACAATGAGAATCGCAAACAGTGGTTTAATACTTATGTTTAATACTTATGTTTAACACTTATGTTTAATACTTATGTTTAATACTTATGTTTAATACTTATGTTTAATACCTTGCACTACTGCCATTTTGCATTTTAAGGCGTTTTCAAATCAATTTTTACAATCTTGAATTATGATCAAAGCCTGAAAAAATCGCCATGTACTTGGCTGTGAATATTCGCAACAATTAAATTTTTGACCGAATGTGGAGCTTGAGCAACTTTTAGCTCTCAGTAGGCTTTCGCATTTTTACGTGTGGTTTTGTAGATTGCATAGAGTAAATTTATCTTAAGTAACATTCATTGAATTAATTTATCAATATGGTTTAACAAGGTAGATTAAACATAGGCCTATTGTTGCAGTTACAATAGCAGTCGCTCATATCTTTGGCGATATACATGCGATAGTATTCATGAGCGTCCGCACATTGATGCAAGGGGGCCACTTGCACCCCTCTGGAAAAGCAGTTTGTACCCCCCTGTGCAGCGTGCACCCTCCTGGCCTGGCATGGGTATATTGGATTCTGAAGTGAGCTAGGTGACGATCCCAGCGACAATGTTTTTGTCAGTACCCTCCCCCCCCCCTCCCCCCGCTCAAGAGGCTTGCACCCCCTTGGATTTTAAAAGAGTGTTTTGCACCCCCTTAGATAAAATCCTGCGGGCGCCCATAATAGTATTAGTAGTTTAACTAGGATTAGTTTTATATTTTCACACACGCTGAGCTGTGATTTCAACACAAACAAACAGTCACATAAATTGTATGCAGGGAAAAATTCGCGTCTTGTGTACCGTAACGTCTTGTGTATCGTAACAGCTTGTGTACCGTAACATCTTGTGTACCACAACGTCTTGTTTACCGTAACGTCTTGTGTATCGTAACAGCTTGTGTATCGTAACAGCTTGTGTACCGTAACATCTTGTGTACCGTAACATCTTGTGTACCGTAACAGCTTGTGTACCGCAACGTCTTGTGTACCACAACGTCTTGTTTACCGTAACGGAAATATGCAGTGCCAGCATCCAACTAACATTTCGATTCCTGGAACCAAAGCTGGCCAGACCTAGATCTGATATCTGCTAATTGATCGTATCCCAAAGCATCAGTCGACAAATTGCCACGATCTGCGAAATATTCGAGGAAATGTTGCATTTCACGAAATTAATTTTCACGACTTGGTCACATCTGCCCATTAGGCCTATGCCTATTAGGCCTATACCTGCGCACCGGCAGCTCTGGTGGGATGCCGGGGGTAGAAATTACACCCTAATCCTGAACGTGGCCACGCTACTTGCGACCTCATTATGTAGCCTGATTCTAACTCAATGTTAATTACATTATGCTAATGAGTGGCCTAATGATAATGCAGGCATTTATTCGAGTTTTTTGCAGAGTTTGTGTATCTTTTTGCACTGTGTCGCGCTAACGAGTTAGTGGCGAATAACAAGATCTATATATTATTCTCGTACAATTTGAGCATTTATAAAATTTAGTTAAGGCTGCCATTAATGGATTAAAACTAGAATAACGGACAATGTGTGATTACGATAGGTTGAGATTCAAACGCTTACCCCTTCCCTCTTCCATTGTTGAATTGTGGAGCAATAGCGCAGAAAAACGGCATAGCAACCTCCCTCCCTCCCCATCTCTCCTCTCATCCCCCGCTATAGTGAGCTCTCTCTTCGGGCACAAATTTTAAGTGCACGCCTCAAAAAACTTATAAATTTATCATTTAATCTATCATTTATTAACATGCCACCATATTTTTACCACCACTGTCAAACCTCAGTTGCGCTCTCGCTTCGCTGATTAAATCTTGCGATGTTCCGGTGCGCGGGGGGCAGCTCTGCTTTCAGTCAATTTGAGCGTAATTCCAAATCGCGGAGTTAATTTCAAAGTCTCATTTTCTGTCAACGAGCTAATCGACTGGACAGGGCGGTAATGTACGCCGTGGGGCGTCAGTTGATCGCAGGCGTGCAACTCATTAGTCTCAGGACAACACTTCAAACTGGCAATAATCTTCTTGCGAGCAACATTTTGACGACGCGAAATGTGCTTGTGAGAGCAGAATCATGGAGCATTTTGCTGCTCCGTCAAACGCCTATTTGTCGTGCTACATTCTTCGAATTGTCGCTATGCATACTACTGTTTTTCGTTTTTATGGCTTTTACAAATGCAACGAGACAGTACCAGTTCGTACATGTAGGCTACACGAAGTAGATGTCTATTCTCTATGGGATTACATGGCGCGATACGTTACCAACTTATTGGTGAGATGAAACACAGCTTAGTTTAATTGTAGGCTACATGTAACTAAGATTTCGTGTACATGGTATGGGTCATACATTCAGTCTATGACTGAGCGCCTTTCTTTATCAAATCTTCATGCGAATAGCAGGCGTCAAGAATATTTTGTCCGTTCTCGGCAACTGAAATATTCCTACCAGCTTGAAAAATCTGATTATGATCTGTCGGATGATGCGCGTTGGTTTGTTGCGATCGGTAACGAGCCTGAATATGAAAAATAAGAAGTTGACGATGTGGATATCCTCGCGATCATAAGTGCAGCAGCGAGGCTTTCGAAATGAACCCGCGCTTCCGGGACTAATAATTCATTTCCTCCCAGTTCGCAGCGGACTGTTTGCAGACTTGAATATCAACCCTTTCGTAGCAGGATACATTCGCAACGCACAAGGGAGTCCGCGAAAAAATAGACATAGTTATTGAATCGTATTTCATTAAATGAAAGAAATTGCAATCAAAT
>JAQIWG010002009.1:0-21942 GCA_034695025.1 Chamaedrilus cognettii | reverse complement strand
AACATACATTCATCTTTGTGACTTGAACATACATTCATCTTTGTGACTTGAACATACATTCATCTTTGTGACTTGAACATACATTCATCTTTGTGACTTGAATATACATCCATCTTTGTGACTTGAACATACATTCATCTTGGCCTACCATGGAATTAAGTTTGTTCAAAAAATAGCATCCACGTGAAATCATAGCACATCCACTTCAATTATACATTCGACTACAGAAAAGAACGTTTTATCACAAGTGTACATTTGGCAAGGATTTAATAAGGTCTGATTAACCAATACATTAAAATACAGAACTGTTATACAGCAACTGCAACTTTAAAGCTGAGAAATATTATTTAGACAAAGTGCATAAGCATATTAATTACAGAAAACATCAGCGAAGCAAACTTCTCAGACGAAAAATTCAACATCCAAGGACCACAAAAATAGACTAAGAAAGATATAGAATAAGAAGCCGATGAATCAACATTCATATGGTACCCTGCGTTATAAAACTTGAAAATAACATCTGAAGTACACATGTGATATTTTAAACATTGGCAGATTGGCATAAATGGAATAAATTGCAACATAGGAAATAGTATAATCCAAAAATGCATCAAATTTGCTAACAAAAATTAAGGACTAAATGGAATTATAATTAACTAATATACAATTGAATTTGATTGTCAGGAGGTTGATTGCCTCAAAATAAAATTGAATAATCAATAGTGTTCTTTGCTTTCAATAAATTTAATTATAATTATTCACTAATGACAACGGCGACAAAATGAAATATTTATCAAACTTCTGATTAAATGAAGGAAATTGAATTGTGCTCAAATCTACCTTCATTGTTAAATTATCGAAAATAAGGAATATTGTTAACGCAAATGTTACGAGAAACATCATGATTAACAAAACAAGATGGGCTAACTCCACACTAGCTCAGAAAAACAATTTTAAGAGCAATTAGCCCATAAGTACAATTTCGCTGTTGCCATTTGTTAAAAGCAACATGTAACGGATTTTGTCCCCCATTTTTACTTATTCTTCATGACATTAATATAATCAATTTTTCTATCAAACTCGTCTACAAAGTAATAAATCATATTTTCTGTTGTTACAGCTAAATGAACAATAGAAATGACCAAATAAGTTCACTCTTTTTACAATAATATGAGTTACAAGTGCTCTAGTCACATTTTGAAAGTTTAAGGACCGTGCGTAGTAATGAAGACTATTACAGTCTGTTTTGCGGGGAGGGCCATGCACAGTCCGCTCTACCCTCTTTAGTCCTCTTTTATGACTCGCCCGTGGAGCTCTGGGCTGCAAGTCAATTCTTTGTGCCCCGGCTTCCAGGGGGTACAAGAGCTCTGGTAAATCAAGATTTCTATCACGCCTGTCAACTCTGATAGGAACCGATTAAATAAATTGCGAAAGAAGGAATCTTAGTACCGTACTTAAGGAAATTAATAACACTATATAATGAATACTAACTGTACAATTTGAACTACAGTAAATATTTCAGCCATGTCATGTAGCTTGCTATAGCATCATGCGTCCTATAGCAAAAAATATGTCATACATAGACTATACTGAGCAGCAACAGCTTCAAAAAATACGTCATCACGACTAGAATATACTACGACTTCATCAATTATTTACCAGTTCTCGCAAGGCAGACACTAAAACTGTATTCAATACTGACGTCCGGAATTTGATAGTGGAAGACAGCTCTAAAACAAGTCACACTTTGGAAGACACGGCATCAATCAAGAGAAATCATAATCGACAGAAACTGAAGATGTCGTCAAGTATATAAAACATCCAGGGACAGCAGAATACTTCGCTTTGGATTGATCAAATTAAGACAAATAGAAACGATACACAAATATTACATCCACAAAAACCAAATTTTCCCCCAAAATCTGTAGCGAAGTACTGTCACTAAAGGAATAAACAACGTACTTACAATGACTACATCTTTAGCATCATGAGCAAATTTTTTTCCAGGTTTGAACGCAGCGACAAGGTAAGTATGAAAATATTTTATGCATTTCAAATAATTTTCCATAGGTGACAATGAATGACGTGTAGTTAAAGTACCATAGCTAGAGATTAGTTAACAGAAAACTAGTTCATTTAATTCGTTCCAGTAAGAAGACAAAAATATCCGGCAAAGAACTACATAAATTAACCCAAGCAAGTACCAGCCAAATGCCGATGGATATTTTGATAAAAAAAACATAATTTGAACCATGTCAAATATTGTGCATTGTGCAATGCATCTAAAGAAATCAAAATTGCACTGAGGAACGAGAACCAAATAAAAGTTTGACAAGTAACGTTCAGATAACGGATGGAATAAACTTTCAAACAGACAAATTGCAACAAACCAGGGAATCAATCAACGTGCAAATAGCACCGGCCAATGTCACTTACAGAGTTATCGAACATCAAAGATTGAAACAACAACACAACAGATTTGCACCTAACGCTCAATTGGTTCAAGTTTTCATACATGTGGAAAAATTAATTAAAATTTTTTACTGAAGGTTGCCCAAAAAAATTCACACAAGGTTTGCAAATATATTCCCTGCTAAAGAGCTTTCTCAGTTATCCTATACAACTGGACCTGATGCTAATTTTGTCAAAGCATTTCGAGCGCTATTGCTAGCGGCAAAGATTTAAATTGAAGTTTTGCACTCGTCCCTGGGTCAAGTGATATAGGATAACCCCTTTTCTTGTATATCTTAATTCCGATTACGAATAAATAATTCCCTCAGGGAAAGGTTTCAGTGCAAACTCTTTCTTGGCTACAACATCACTTGTACTCTATCGCATTGAGGTGTACGTAGATGGTGCCAGCGACAGCACTAAACATTGCATTAAAAAACAGATTGGGGTTGAGGCAAGAGGGTTGGCAAATGCTGCGTTCGACTAGGATAACTAAAAGCGCTAGGATAGGTTTTGAGTTGAGGTTAGGATAATTACCGCTATGTTACACATGCGACGTCGCTAGTTACACCCTATGCGCACACGGGACCCCGTCATCGACTCATCGCCGGTACGGATGAAAGCTGGGTGCCGCCATCACGTGATTGGACGCCATTCGACCGTAGGCGGCGGAGGGCGCGATGAATGCCCCGCCCCCGCAGTGAGTCATCGTCACCCCGGCCAGAGGGGAGACAGAGTCCGAGGCGGTGCCCCCCATAATGGATCCACTCCCCCCTGCGGCAAGGATTGATCGACAGAGGCTGCTGGCTCCGAGGCCTCCCAGACCGTAGCCACCTGGTGATCAACAAGCAAATCAAGCGTTGTCTCACTCCAATCAGTACCACAATTTTACATTATTAAATTATATAATAAGCACGTAGAACAATAAATAAATCTATGATAAAAATATACTTACACATTTCCATTCATTTCATAAAAATTTATATATATTTCATAATCATTAGAACTGAGTTTTTATGGCCAGAGGCCTTTCATGTCGCCAACCAGAATCATTACTATCTGGATGAAGACTATCAGCTATACTAATCATAATACTATAGTCTTGCTTTTGTTTTTTGTAGTATAGTGACGTTTACACATGACTTTACAGTCCGGTTCCGTGCAAGAGAACCGGCACAGAATCCGCTCCCCCTTATTTAGTCGCCTTTTACGATTTCTTTAAATTCTTTTAAATTCTTTGTTACAGAGCAGCTATACTCCAGCAGCCTCTTGTGTTCTCCCCAGGTTTTTTGATATCGTGTGGAGGTCACAAACTGATAATTCTGTCCAGTCAGTTAGGTTCTTCAGCCATGTTGTGCGGGGTCTTCCTCTGTCGCGTGCACATTAAACCGCCCCCTGTAGGATCGTGGTTGTGAGACTGCTAGCTCTGTTGATGTGACTGTACAGCTGCATCTTCCGCGTTTTCACTGTTGGTATAAGAAATTTGTGTTGCCCTAAACAGCATACAACAACTAAATAGACCAGTGAAACACAAAAGCCGTTAATCGGATGTAAAAGACACCAAGTCTAAGTCGCTGACCGAGAGCGAGGTGGTAGGCGAGGGACTTGTCGGCCGCGGCCTGGCCCGAGTCCACGGCCGGTGGCGCAAACTGAGCCGTGCTCTGCGCAAAACCTGCAACACGTTTCACCAATCATCATCAGAGCCTCACAACAGAAGGGTTTGTTTTTGTTTTTGTAGTTTAGGGACCGTGTATCACTAAGACTGTATACTGCGCAAGAGTCAACGCAGAACCGCTCCCCCTTCTTTAGTCGCCTTTAACGACTCACTCGGGGGGTTATGGGCTGCAAGTAATTCTTTGTTCTCTCAGTCTTATCCATGACGTTTTCTGCTGCGTGTGAATTTGGTGTTTCATAGTCTTGTACTGTTTATTTTGGATTGTAAAGCGCCCCGGATTAGTCCCTGGACTTGAAATGGCGCCGTAGGAAATCGGCTTGGATATTATTATTATCATTATATCTGTCCCCCGGCCTGCAGGGGCTACAACAGAAGCGAAAACACACACATACGCGCGATCGCAGTTTGTGGCCGCCCTCCCTGCTTACGCAGGGATGCGCCATTTGCAGCCACGGACAGCCGTGCTTCATATTACCCTATCCATCGCATCCTCACTTATCAATCACTTAGCTCTCACATTCTTCTTTCAGTCAAACATATGCTAACAATAAAAAAGCCTGCCAACTTAAAGTTTCCGAATACTTGTAGACCGTAAGCCTGTATTCGAACTCAACCTGATCTTGGTTTTTATGACACATCTGTTTACATTAGAGATTTGAATCTAGATAGTTAGAACATTTGGTCAATTTTTCAGCATTTAAACCTCATCTGAACAAATATTATCTGCATAAATAATAATTCCGCATAAATTTGTTGTTAGTATCCTGCCAACAGAAGGCAGTATCGGCATTCGACAGTGCCGAAGACAAATTCAACTATTTTCAAAAGGGTGCAAAATTACTGGAATATGGCATTAATTACGGACTGAAACCGAGGCCTATTGAAAAGTAGCCAATAGCGCCTATAAAACCAAGAAAAACAATACAACTCCGCCACGATGTTTCATCATATCTAATAGTGTAAAAAAACGCAAACACTATTAAGCAAAAAGAAGCTGCCTGGATTAAGTGGTATATGTCATAAGCATCCTCCTCCTCCATCTTGATCTTGCCATCAGATCATTTTCGTAAACCACTTCAACTGACAACTGATTATAAATACAGGCCTGTTGGCTGTAGCAGTAATTGCTTGTAAACCTATTAAATAGAAGAGATAAGTAAAGCAGACAACAATATACTGCTCAAGTAACCTGCTTGCGATGTAATTGGGTTGAGGATGTACATGGTTGTCACATCAGCACCAAGCATCGAACCTACAGAAGAAAACAAACCTAGAGACAGAAACAAAATATACGGACAGAAACAAATCTATAGAAAGAAACAAAGCTAAAGAGAAACAAACCTACAGAAGGAAACAAATCCACAGGTAAAAACAAATTTACAGAGAGAAACAATTCTACATAGAAACAAAAAAGCAGAACGAAACAAACCTACAGGGAGAAACAAACCTACAGAGAGAAACAAACCAACAGATAGAAACAAATCTACATATGGACACAAACCTGCAGCAGAAAACCTACGAACAGAAAAATCGTCATGACTAATTGTGCTTAGGTGTGGAATGAATAACCAAGAACTAGTCAAAGTTTTATCATAACCCGGATACAGTGTGCCCAAAAAAGACCATAACAAGCAAGTTTGCAACATTCTGTGCTACCTTTGCAAGAATATTTGGCAAGTATAGACAACTTATAGGACTCACAAACATACTGTAGGAGGAGGCAAGTATATTCTTAGTGTAAGGAGAGGCAAGTATTCTTACTGTAAGGAGATGCCTGTATTGGTGACTCAAACACAGCTGGAGCCTGGACGGGTAAGGCAGCGGGGGAGGACCACGTGTGGAATGCTGTCATGCCATTGGTCGGTGACGGAGTCACAGCAAGGCCACCATTGGTTGGATCTGTGTGGTCAATAGACATCGCACATTTAGCGTTTGGCGTGATAAAACTTTGATTTGCCTTTAGTGCAGATCACATGGCAAGTCCGGCACTAAACAAGTAGAGTTTAGAATTGTACCAGATAAAACAATTTTAAAAATATAATATGTTTTAAAAATATAATTAGGATTTATTTTTTAATATGATTAATCAAACTCCAATCCAAATCCAATAGGACACCTAATAAGAAAGATGAAGCGCATTTATAAATTTCTTTAATATTTGTCACAATATCTATTATATGTTTAGGTACATCTGGTATACGGTAGCTTTATGCATAGAAACTTACTAATGAGAACATATGGAGATCCTTGCTGAACCAGTCGCAAGCCTGTGCACCAACAAGTGCGAACATTATTCAAACATATAACAACAATTCATGTATTCAATATATAAAGGGTGGTCAATGGTCATGGATAGGGAGGGTGGGGTAACCTGCCGTGGTGCAGCTAGTTTGTGGTTAACGCCTGCTGCCTAGTCTCATAGGCCTGGCGTCAGTTGGGTCTAGATTTTACTGTGACTCTGGACCGATGTCATCATCTCCTTAATTGGCTCGGTGTCGGCTTAATCACTTCCTTCGCCTACAGTCACTTCCTCCCCCTACAGCCCCATAGTCCCAAATGTATCCTCGTAGGGTCAGGGCACGCGAGGATGTGTGCATGTTGCTGCAGACGTTCAATCTGTGCTAGCGCGAAAAATGAACGAGGAAAACAAAGATTATACTGATTCTATCCAGCACCGTAACTTTTATGACACTTGTTGCAACAAAATATAACTTAGAGGTATCTTGTGATAAAGTTCATACCTTTAAATTCTGCAGTTTATGCTACGAAATTTAAAATTGCTTGAAATTAAATTTGCCTAACGAGTGCTTCAGTTTTCTAAATATGACATTTATGCTCATACACAGGATAAGCAGCAGAGTAGGATACTAAAACAATGTGGTAATAAACTTGAGCTAAAATTACTGCTCAAGTCATCAGACGAGGAAATACTTCTGTGAGTGAAGATGGTCATTATCAATGAACACTAATTACACTCAAATCAACCAAGAGTAATAGCAAGAGGCAAACACTCCAAATACTCAATACATACACTCGCGGTTTAGTGGCCACACTGCAAGCCTAGGCAGGGGTAGGAAATTTGTAGCCACAGTCACAAAAACTCATGTGCCTTGACCCGATCGGGGACAACGGAAAAAAGCGTGACAGGCTTCTGGGAAATTAGATAATTGGGGATAATTAGCCCAAAAATTAAGAAAATGATTGTATCGGTCCACAATCGGCAAATAACAGCAAATGCTTTTTATCAATTAACTATTTGACTTCATTGCAAATATATCGCCCGATCTAGTACTACGATCAATGATGGTGATGAATATTAGAGGCCTAGACAGACTCCATATTGATAAATTACACATCTGTACATCTACATTACTACAGGCGACAGCAGTCACGCTCAGTGCGACAGCCAAACAGGCAATTTTCATGGCTTGTATCTAGATAGCAGTTTAGTTACCATCTGGAAAATGAGAACCTAGCAGATAATGCCGTTCTGCAAGACACCAATAAACAAACCAGCACTTGGCGACGGGTACCAGCTTCCCGGTAATCCCGACAGAGCACCCCCTCCTAGAGTCATGGGGGAGAGGAGCCCCCCTGCGCCAGGAACAGCTAGGGCCGTGCCCCCATGCTGTAGAAAACTGAAGGAGGCAGAGAGGGAGGAGCCCCAGGCTGAGAGAGAACTGTCGGCTATCATCTTGAGATCACGAGGCTCCGCCTTCTTCACCTCCACCTAACACATACCAGTACATCCAGGTCTGAATTTATACGGATTCACATCACAATCTGCAAACCAAATTTTTTTAATTCACCAAAGCCCATTGGAAGGAAAAGACAGATCAAATTAAATGAATTTATTATCATTTTCACCATTTACGGTTACGTCCACTTTTCCATGCTAGCACAAGTGGGACGTTTTCCACGATGAGAATCTCCAACAACTCCAAATTCTTTACCATCCCTCTACTCATGTCACGCTCCTTGATTTGATTATCCACCGCTTCAGTCCATAGACCTCCCTCCATTGGACCAAATTCAAATCATTCATTGAGACACACCAACAACATAAGGCAACCTGTAATGCCGGATCTGTGAAAACGTTTTATCTAAGACCCATTATCATTGTTGCTACGGCTATGACTTAATGAACATAATTATCATTCAAAATTAGGGAGTGACACGGGGAAGAGACTTTGTCCACACTGCAATGCCTTTTTCATACTCATCCCCATCCCATTCCCTTAGTCTTCAATCCCATCCCCGTTTTGATCTCTGCAGCACAGCCACAAGCTGTTCCTATCCCCGAAAAAAACTTTGTAATTTTAAGCTATCCCCGTCACATCCGCGCAATTACACTGTCTGAAATTTTGCATCTCTCTCTCTGCGCTTTATAGCCGCATAGCCGTAACGAAGCTTTCAGTTATATAGACCATAACATATATCTTATTGACATTTGGGCAAACTTTTTATCACAAACATTGCGCTCCAGTTAATAAAAAATTGCTCAGGTTGACATGTGCCATTCACAGCCCATGCTGCATGCAACTTACTGTTGCGGTTTGAGAAACCCTGCAGCTTCTTTGAGATGATCACAACTTCACCAGTTAACAGCCAGTCACACCAGGAAGTATCAGCGAAGAATACACACACAGGATAAAAATCATGATCGTCACGAGTGTCGATAAAAATGGTAAAAACCGGAAGCGAATGCATCACACCATCGGCCTCATAATAAATATCCAGAGTGTCCAATGCCCTAGAGGGCTCAATCCTATTCTTGGTTTCTTTTCATGACAATATAGCAGGATACATAATAATAATGTAATGTGTAGCAGCTATCGCCCCTAGCTTCATAAATTTACATAAATTAATCGCTCAGACAATCAAATTATATAGGGTATACTCAGTATTGATTACAAATGACCATAAGTTCTCTTATATATCCTGTATGGTTAGCATTATATCTCTTTCTCTGCTGGATTAGGGCAACCAAGGACATAGACAAATGGTAAAAACAGAAACTCACTAGCATTTATTTCACGTTCCGTCTATATATATATATACACCGTGGCTCAAAAGTAAACGACTCAATGGATTTCTTAATAACTCCCGCATACAATAAGTCAAGTCCCTGAAATTTTTACCGTACTAACTTGGATCATTGCTTCATACTTCTACTAGTTTTAGTTTAATTTCATCCAGCGGTTTATAAGATACAAAAGTTAGAATTGACTACCAAATAAAAGCGTCAACCAAGCTGGGAAACTGCTTAATTGCCGTTTGCACGTCTTGTGAAAGTCAATGCTTGTTCACGCTGCTGGTTATCTTTGTGATAACTGCAGAATGTTCTAATTTGTCCAACTTTTTGGTTATCCCATGCTTCAGGTGTTCCACGTTGATTTTTCTTGACACGTTTTCAAAACAAGCATCAACTTATCAAATTTTTAGTAATTGACAGCGCGCCACTTTAACGCTCAGCGCTTTGTGTATTCTTTTTTTATACCATGCTCTTCGATCGTTTCACGTGCATGTTTGAACCAAATCTTGATGATACATAAAGTGTACATTCCAGGATTGCTAACAATTATTGAATTGGAATATAAAACAGATCGTTACCAAAAAATTCTTGATGCAAGTATCAATTACGCAGTTTCCCAGCTTGATTGATGCATTTTTTGTAGGTAAATCTTGATTACTCGTATCTTCTTAACCGCTCTATGAAATTCAACGAAAATTTACACAAATATGAGGCAATGATACAAGTTAATGCGGTTAAAATTTCATCGACAGCGCTTATTGCGTTCCGTAGTTATTGAAGAAATTCATTCGGTCCTTTACTTTTGAGCCACGGTGTATAGATGGTATAAAATATCAACAGATTCATTAGCTGACAGCATAGCACATTTTGTATATCCCACATTCCCAATCAAACAGTTGTATATAAATTAATATCGATAATGATTCAAACTGTTTTATCTGGAGAGAAAGATCATCATAGATACTCGAGTGTCTAAAACATGCAGTATTACTTGACAGCTCAATGTCAGTGTTTAACCAAATAACTACTGGTACGGTTCACACACAAAATTACAATAATTGGAGATGTTAGAAACACGAAAACAAATAAACCCAAAAAATTTCTAACTGTGATCGTTCTCTCAGACTGAGCAATTTCACAGGAGCTCTGCTGTTACTTAGACAGTAACTTAGAATCCCCTAGTCCTTATTCTGGCCTTTGTCTGGCCTTTGAGTTGCAAGCAATATCACTTTTAGAAAAAACATTGACATAACCAACTGTGTGCTTTGCCAAATGGCCTTGTTGTTGTTTTAGCCCCTTGCAGGGAAGCCCCTTGTGGGGAAAAGGTGATGCCCCATTTCACCAGCAGATGGTCGCTGGTGGTGATTCCACCATATCTGGTAGGCATCGTAGGAACACTTGTGGCTGACGAATTTAAACCACCCTTGCCAAAGGGTGCACGAAGTGACTCTAAAATCTATGCCGCGACCGAGACTCAAGTCGGCAACTGTCACACTCGTAATACAAGACTGCGACCTAGACCCCCGGGCCACAACGCTTCGTCCTGTCCTATTATGGCAGCAGGGGCAGGCTGCCTGGCACAATGTAATGACATGTCCGGGAATGGCCTTGTAGACAGTCTTAGTGACCAAGAACTTGCATAATAATGCAATAAAGTAAATTAGTCAAAGATGGTCTTACACATAGCGGACATACTTTCTGAGTTCATTGTATTTTGATCCTAACGATCAATAATCAATCAATCAATCAATCAATATATTACAGTTATGGCACCTTAAAAAAAATTTTGTATTGTGTTTCATAAATAACGAAATCAAAATAAATTACAAATAATTTTTTATCTATCCCATAATCTTAATTTAAAATAAGAACTTGAACTATACACTAGGTAATAAAACTAAAATAGAGTTGGACAGAAAGCAAAGTCTCAGCTAATTTTGTCATCAAAACTACCTCTTAATACTACAGTACTTAAGTAATTTGGGACAGTTTAAATACCAAACTATCGTATGTTTTGCACAAATTTAATATTTGTATTACAAATTTGACTAAATATACCCTACAATCTTTCTTATGCTAAAATACTAAACTAAACGCAATACGCAGTACTGCAGTAGTATCTACACAGCCAGATAACAGTTACTAATCAAACACATTAAAGCGGATCCAGTCAAATTCTCCTTTACCTTATTCAGTTAAAATCTAGGAGGATAATCAGGGCAGAAATACATGAGTTTACATGAAAAATTAAACAATAACTAACACCTTAAATAGATGACAATTGGATCAGGCAATCAGGGTTCATAAAATCACCGGACAACTTCGTAGTAAATGCAATCCTTATTCTTAAACATATATACTGGTCATTGACTGGGTAATAACTTAGTACTATTATTGGCAATTATTTCTAGGATCTTAGTATTCTATTTCCTGATACAGAACAGGACCTCACCATCTTGTCATATCGGTAGAAAACGCGCCTGTGTATACGTTCATCAAGTTAAAAGTTTTATTAATCCAATCTGAATATTTTTAACACAGCTCGGTTGAAGTCAGGGAAAAAAAAAGTGCATTTCATCTAAACAAAAATCCCTGCTTTGAAAATCATACGGAAAATTTTAAACTCTTGATGAAAACTAACTTGCCGAATAGATCTGTTAAATGTTTAGTATTCATTTAGAGACGTCGTAAGTACCAGTAATTTATTTATACAAATGCTTGAAATTTGTTGACAATAAATTATCACTCAATTCATGTGAATTTCTTTCTATACTAAACTAATTCACAATCAGTCGGTTACAACCGTTTTAAAATTAATTCAAAGTTTAAATTTAGCCAGATGCTATGAAGCAGAGCTCGTAACTTTCAACCTATTAAGAGTATTACTTACTATTAAGCAGGTGGTTCAAGAGATAAGTGATCAGTGAGTCTGAGAAAATATTGACGAGAGACAGTCGACCTGTTTTCCGTTGACTTCCACAAAATGCTCCTGAATGACTGCCTCCACGCTCTCCTCCGACTCAAACGTGAGGAAGCCAAAGCCTGAGAAACGGCGCCAGAGAAACAAGTTCAAACAACAGTAGCGTGGGCAGCAACTTTATACAAGTACATCATTGCAGCGCGTCTTCAATTTGTAAAATTACTACAAATCTGCACTAAACATTAAAGGACTTGGTGCATGTACCACATAAGTCCCAAATACACGAACTGAATCAAACTCCTTTAAAGATCTCGAAGGCACCTCTAATCTTATTCTAGTCGTCTGGGACATGCACTTAAAACTATTTTTATTACTTATCCGACTGGCACCTATGTTTGTATGTCTTTAAGCACTGATTGCAAGCAGTTTAAACTGGTTCAAGTCACAAACCATACTACTCGACTTGCGCGGTACATGCATTAAACCCTTATTTATCAATCAAAAATTGTAGCTATAATATACGTCAGCCACGCGCGAAAAGATCCTGAATAATTTTAATTCAGTGAATAAATCGTCCGCAATTCAGAAAATATCGCATAGAGACCAGCAGATCTTTTGTTTTTGATATACACATTAACGTTTTGGAGGACTCCTATAAACAGTATTCAAATAAGAAAGTTCTGTAATTTTGAATAAAATTTATCTCAGAAAACACACAAATTAGTTATTATTCATATAGGCTTACTTCATTTGATACAAGGAAAATCCACTCAGTGTGGTTTACAGATATCATTAGCAGGCCTACCATTACTTAAACCTAACTAAATTGCAATCTCCATTTAATTCTAAATTTACAACGTAATCTATGACCTGCTATTGCATTATTGCAAGAAGCCTTTCTTCACTAAATTTGAAAGAAATCTTGTGCGATTTTCATGGCAATTGCCTCCCAAACGAATCCTAATAACTTAATTAAAGCACTACGGCAGCCATGCAACCAGGTCTGGAATCAGCCTCAGACTACAACTAGTCGTTAACTAAAGAAAGCCAAACACGCGGAGAACCAAGTGTAGGCAAGGCAAACGATTGGATCTTTTCATAGCCGCGGCAAACACAGACGGATTCAGTGAGCTGATTCAGCGCTAAAAACCGCTCTGACATTCAATGCGCCTAGATTGCCTTGGCACACAAGGATTAATTCCGCGATGAAATGAGGCTGTAATCTGACCTAACTTCATTGGTTATAAATTAATAAATTTGCACTTTTCTTATTGTACCAGATATTCAATCTGAGGTCAAGTTCAGTCCGTTCAGTTTCAGACTCCAGTCTGCACAGCTCCACTCACGCATATATTTCATTTAGCATTCGCTAAGAAAGAATCAATGCCAGAATTTACATGTTCATTCACGCATTACTTAAACAAAAACAAATTTTCTTCAATTTTTGGGAGTTTTTTACTTTAAGTCGCTGTCCGCCCATCTACTACTGAAATGGACTCTTCAGACACAGTATCAAAGCGTTGAATCAACGCATTGAATCAATGCACTGAATCTATGTTGATTCAATGCACTGAATCCGTCTGTGTGTGCCAAGGCTATTACACAGCGACTAGAGCCTTTCTTAACAGCGACTAGCATCAGATCCATTGAGATTCTTAATCACCTGAGACAAAAATCTAAGCAAATCTAACAGTTTTAAAATTAATTACGGCACATTCAAATTAAGTACCGATAACTTACTCCGCATCTGTTCAAAGCAATCAAAAAACAAAACTTAGTAAAAATATAGTAATCCTTGCACACACAGCCTTCATAAAATAATTAAACCCTGGCAGTCAAATTAGAATTTTGTTCAGACAGAATCGCTGCAATTCAAAGATATCACTTCCTGAAGCAACTGCATAAATTTTGACCAAATCTACAATTCCCCAATTGACGCTAAATATATTTTGAATATTTTAATATAAGAAACGAAAAACAATAAAGAATAGAATATTAAAGAAGTAAAAAGAAATTCACAAAGCATTAACAATTTAATCTATCAATGCGCATATACTAGTGATCCAATAAGTAAATAAAGTAATAATAGTGTAACGATGTCATAATTTGACATCTTTTATGTTAATTTTTCAGTGTATTATCAAGAAACAATTAAATAACTAGCATAAAAATCGCACATTCAGCAGTTCCATTCGAGTAAAAAAAGACATGTATAACAAAAATAATACAAAGTTGAATGCGGGTAAATGAATTCAATAATCTATCACGCAAAGGAAAACTGAGTCGCTTTCTAACCTCGTGACTTCTGCTTCTGTTGATCAAACATAATCACAACATCAGTCACCTGCAAGACAACCCTTGACGATTGAAACCACCATTGAAATTGAGTTAAATTCAAATATACGCGTTAGAATCAAGTATATAACATTTTGATATCAATGCCTAACAATGGCTTTCATAACTCTACTAATGTTTCTTGTAGTTTAGTGCGTAGCAGCACAAAGACTATATACATTACAGTTCTGTGCAAGGGAGCCCGCACAGAACCACTCCCCCGTCTTTAGATACCTTTAAAAACCTCGCCCAGGGAGCTCTGGGTTGGAAGTCAATTCTTTGTTCAATTCTTTGTGGCCTGCAGGGGGTTTGTGGACAGCACGATATGGCCTCCGTTATATTATACCGTATTTAGTGTATTATATATTATATTATATCATACTGTATTTAGAAATATCATATTAATTATTGAATGCCTTAGACTTCACTTTCATAGGGATGCAGTGCCTTCTGTGATACTCCGGTGTCGTTTCGCAAATTGTCCGCACATTATTGACTCTAAGTGTTGTTATATTGAAATGATGAAAATAAAGGATAAATTAAAAATTAAGTCTTGTAACAAGTACTGTATTTTTGGTGGCTTATAAAATCAAAGACAGAATCATGGTTGTAATTCCAATAGGAATAAGCTTCAGTTGTAAGATAAACTGTGATGACATGCCCAGACTCACTTTTCCATATTTGCTGAACTCGTCACGCAGCTGAGCGTCTGTGATGCTGACCGGCAAACCACCAATGAAGATCTTTCGTCGACTGTTCTCCAAATTCTTTCCCCCCTGCACATCACATGGCATTAGGTATCACGCGATTCACATTGCATCTGTTGTAGGTAATTCTATGAACATTTGCGCGCTATGATGCACTGTTGGTGCACAATATAGTTCACATGGATTGGACACATATAGTGCTATGTTGCGCACAAAGTGCGCTTTCTTGTGCACAAAGAGTGCCTTAGTTGTGTACAAACTAGCAGTATTTATTCACAATCAATGCATTGGTGCATCCAATGCATTAATAGCACCAAATGCACATTTGTGCACAATATTGCACCATAGTGCAGCCTATAAACTGTATCCCTATTTACACACAACATAATATATAGGCTAGCACTAAATTAATTTATAAACAACATCGCACTACTTGAGTACAACAAACAACAGCACCGTTTGTACAAAACATCCTGACATTTGCTACACATTCAGTATCGCGATTTCCTTGATATCTACACAGAACATCTTGCACCTTTTAAGGAACAGTAATATCGCACACTCGCTTCGATTGTTTTCGTAAGTTTGCGCCGCTTGACGTCACATGACTATGTAATATATTATATCCTGTGACGTATAGCATGCTACGGGCAAACAATTTTTCCAAGAAAAAAGATTAATAAAAACCCAAAAGTCGGGCACAGACCTTGTTCATGCTTCGTGGATTGCAAGCCTTTGGATCAATCTGCAAGATAAATTACCCAATTATCACTGTCAAACAAATCAGTTCAGTGTGAATATATGCTAGAACTGACCCACGAGATAATTTGACATGCTATCTATTCACCAAGCTGCTTTTGATGCCATTGCATAAAAAACTACCCTATTATTACCTTGTTTATTCCCACCAGTGGCGCAATAATTAAGAATGTAAAAAAGCAAAGAAACTTGACTTACATTTATGCGAGTTATACGAAATATCTTATAAATTATTATATATTTTATTATTATTAAAAGATTTAAGTAAGCACCACAGTGAATCGATATCATAAATTGCTAAATCTATAAACCAAATTAAATGTTCTTTATCAATGCTCCTAACACAGTTTTACCAAAACAACAAACAGATCTAGATACGTTATTGAACAATTAACGACTCCGTACAAGAAAGGAGCTTAGCATTTTACTACCAGTTGTCAAACTATGCTATAAACGTTGATGAACATGACTTCACGTGTTCAATTGCTTAGCACAAAATATCAGCAGTCTTAAGTGGATGATTACAATGTTGGCTGGTTCATCAAATCTATCATATCTTCGATCAGCGAAACTTTAGCACCACTCAAGAGTAAAAAGTGAGCGCCATGTTTGAAGGACTCGTTTATTGCGCGGTATAATCACACTGCACAGTGTACATGACATTGCGTGTCTTACAATGCGCTGTAATTTTATGTATTTTTTACTCTCTATGTACATGCACAGTTTCGTGTACCCTACCCTCATGTGCATTTTGAACATACTGTACAGCAAATTGAAGGATACGGCTACACAGAAGTTCAAGAGCAGATAAAATGAAAGTTTCGCAAGCAACTGGGCAACGGGATTTATCGCTTCAAATGCAATATCTCAATGTCACATTTATTGACTATGTACCTATCAACTTGATTAGCCATATCTATGATAATTTATGAGCCAGACTAGATATCATTATGGAACATGTTCAATTCAGTCCAATGAACCGCACTCCCCCTTCGTGAGTCACCTTTTACGATGCGCTTGTAGAACTCTGGGCTGTGACTTATTCTCTTTTTGCCCCAGTCTGTAGGGGTAGAATGACAAAGCTGAAACCTCCCCCTTGGAATGGAAGTCAGATTAGAACTGTGAGTCATGCGCTGGCTATGATCATGAAAGTTACGCCACATCGAGCTCGGTTAGTGAGTGGATGCTGTGGACACGCTGTGAGTTTTAATCTGATTCTGGTCGTGGGCTGTTCAGCTGCGCTGCATTCCTGGCCTCTTCATGCATTGTCACCATTGCAACTTGTATATATTGCAGGTCATACATGAAAAAAAAAACAGAAAAAAACCTGTCTGCCGTCAAGGGTGTGTGGCGCGGAGGAGAGGACCATCTCGACGCAGGCCGGGTCTCTGAAGGTGATGAAGCCAAACCCGCGCGACTTGCCCGTCCCAGGGTTCTTCATGACCACGCAGTCGACGACCTCGCCGTACCGACTGAAGAATTTGAGCAGCGAACCTGCGCCACACCACACTACAATTATACTAAACTCGGCAAGGAAAACTACATCAGGGAGGTCTCTACAAGGAGGAGGGATTTGTAGTTTAAGGAACATTACAACTTGACTGATCATGACCATTACAAGGACCAGTTAAGACTATTGCAGTCCGGGTCTGTGTAAGTGGGCTGCCACAGAACCGCTCCTCGTTTAATCACCTTTTACAACTAGCCTAGGGAGCTCTGGGCTTCAAACCAAGTCTCTGATCCTCGACTTGCAGGGGGTGTCAATACAAGAGAAATCACGATACAGCATACTAAAGTCCAACACTGATGCGAAAAATTTATGAAACCGCATAGGCCTAACAATGGCACACTTTTTCCAGTGTCGGCTACATCATAAATAGTCAACTACAATACGGACCAATATTAAGGATCAAGATCAAAGAAAGAACCTAAAACGACTTATTCATACATGCTAAAATATTACATTCAAAGTGATGGAGCAAAATCATTAGAAACTGTCTAGGATGGAGAATAAAATCATCAATGTTATCATTACGCATACACATCACCATAATTATTGAGCACATTCCTGAGCTGCACAATAGCTGGCAACTGCATACATCATTAAATAAAGTAGCACAAATCAAATATTTGTTGAGATGAGAGGTAGGCCAGAAGGTCCAGAAGTTCAAGCAATAAAACAACAACAGTTCAACACTAACATAAAACAGCCCCGCTCAGTGCTCATATCATAACATTCAACGCGTATTCAACGACAAAATATGATAAAAATACATTTGGCTTAAACATCCGGCTTAAAGACATAAAATAAGACATAATGGCATTTATGTTTGGACTCTGACTAATAGATTTTATATTTTCTCAGGATGCCATCATATATCTATCTCAATATCTTACCAATTATCTTACACCTTGATTGTATTTACAAAAACTTATATCCAGTACTTTCAAAATGTTGTAATTTTAATTAATGTTTACATTAATTTATTAGGCAAAATAAACTTTAATAAAATGAACACAACAATACCTGTACAGGCATCTAAATTTTGAAAAGCTCGAATGAAAATAGTTCAATTTAAACAAATTGAACGCCGCAGATAAACAGACAATTAATATACCATATCTAGATAGCGCAACTGCCAGTTGCTCGACCTCGATTTGAAGTGCGATTGAATTTTGTAGTCCGATTTAACCAATGATAATCTATGAGAGAATTGTATCGAATAATTTGATTAGTCAATTCAGACTACAAAATTAAATCGCACTTCAAATCGAGATCGAGCAACCGGCAGTGAGACAAATATTACCGTGTGTTGTCTCCCAGCTGAGTCCACCAACGAAGAGCTTTCTACAACAAAAACAAACATAAATCTTTACAAAAAATTGTCCAATATTACCATTATGCTCAGGAAAGCGACCACTCCCCAAATTTATCAATGTGACTGTCTAGAGTACATATGCAAATCTAACCGTATTGCTCAAATAGATTTTATATTTTTGACTAAATTTGCATGTGTTTTTTACTCTTTACAAATTTGTTGGGTTGTTTTTCTGGTAATTTATAGACGCGCTCATAACATAGATGATATGCGTCTCGTATGTGAATCTTGTCAGCGTATTTGTTTGAGAGCGATGCCTAAGGGATATCCACCCAACGCTCGCCGCTGGCAGCCAATTTCGCTACCAACGACACCAGACCCATTTATAGTCCGCTCCGGTTAGAAAACATATTTGGTCGTCATACGTTGAGATTCTTAAAGTAAATTTGACTATCCCAGCGATAGTCAAATTTACTTTAAGAATCTCAACGTATTTTTTTACTACACCTCTATGCTCGCCTTAGTTACGATTAATTCATGATTGGTGTAACCTTAACTAGCCATAACTACCCAAGTACTTACAAGTTATAACTAAGACAGCAAACTCTAACTTAATTCAAACTAATCCTAGCTATTGATCCTTAAAACTAACCTTAACTGTGCTCGCCTGTTGGATTTTACAAAATTTTTATTTACAAACATTTCATCTGATGTTAGACTGCATGCCCTCCGTCCCTCGACCCACGAGCGACAGTCCTGCAGGACCGAGGGCAAGAACTGTTCGTCGACTTCTTTAGGAAATTTATGTAACTTTTCATATATTTCTCAAAATAGTTGTCACTGCAGAATTGGGATGAAATTTCATTTGACAAACAATTGTTGATCGAAGTTTTTGTCCTATAACACTAGGCCTACTGAGTATGTCTGAGTGTTTAAAAGTTTTGCAAACCACATACACCTATTCTTCAACAAGAATTTTCAGCATATTAAAATAAGGCTGACTTAAGATCGTATTTCAATACAGAAGATATTTTAAAATACCGTAACGAATTATGCCCCTGCGCCTGATACCCAACAAAACAGATATACCCCTACGACAAAAAAACACACCGACAGCACTATAAAAAAGTCTTAACATTTACATTCCAAGTCCAGCACTGACAATAGGCACCAAATTTCTTAATTAACACTCTAATCCTATGCCGAACCTGAATCTTATGCCGAACCAATTTATTCTAATAAATTCTAACATTAACCTCTTATCACTAACACTTCTAACCACTTTAAACCAATCCCTATATAGTAACCGCTTTTAAAGGTCGCTCTTCGGAAAGGCCTGGAACAAAGAATTGACTTGCAGCCCAGAGCTTCCCGGACGAGTCGTAAAAGACAAAACAGGGCGAAGCGATCTGTGCATTACCCTCCGCACAGAACCGGACTGTAATAGTTCGTTACTACAAGCGGTCCTCAAACTCCCAAAACCACTACGGTACCACGCTAGCCCTAGCCTTTTAGCCTGACTTGCCCTGATGCGGCCCTTTCTAATTTATATTTTCTAATTTAATGGTCACGTGTCAACGTTGTGCAATGTAGCCTATATTAGGTCGTAATACGCTGCGTTGTTGTTGCCCTTTCAAAATAAGATTTCATAGAGGGGTTCGACGGTTCGTGCATGCAGCGGCCAGCCGCCCCCCGGACCCTTCGCAGCACTCACCCGCGCTCGTCGTTAAATGACTGCATGGCCTCCGTCCCTCAACCCACGAGCGACCGTCCTGCAGGACCCAGGGCAAGAACTGTTCGTCAAGCGTGCTCACTCACGAGCCCTGTCAGCGTGACGATGACAATGACAACACGACGTTCAAGTCGTCATGCCGAATTCAGGCGGCTGCTTCAGTTTTTGCAAAAATAAATAATTTTTTCTGAAAATATTAAACGGATCCGCGTGAGTTGGGAGGAGGGGCAGCTACAATATAATTTCAGAATTGTGAGAGCCAAAATACAGTGCGTTATAAATAGACTGCGTGGTTTGCATTCAGGGCTTCCGACCGTTAACCGACGTCGCGGCGTCTATGACGCCAGAAAAATTTGTCACGACACAACAAATGACACCCCCGGCCTCCTTAGACGCAGGAATCAAGAATCTCGGCGTCGCTGCAATCGTATTATAATTATGCATTGGTTGTACGCCCTTGGCTGCGACACCATAAATATTTCTGTAGAAAATTTTAAAAGTCGCCTACATTTAAGGGGTAACGTTCTAGGCCTACTAATGCCCGAGTCTCTACGTTAGAAAGATAGCGTACTGTGATTATCACCTGTTTAAACTTAGTATTTTCTAAGCTTAAAAAAATATATCACTTAAATGCAAGATTATTCAGTCACAATTAATGTTCTGATATTTATAATCGTAGGCCAGTCTTTTTGCTTCTAGCATTACTGGGCCTACCTCTGCATTGTTTACAAATTAATTGTTATTTTGTAGAATAGAATTAACAGGCCTCTGTCATTTGCATTGGCCTTGTCTAGGAGAGCCAGGCCTAGTTAACAGTACTAAAAAAAATTATAGTCAGGCAGGTCTCGCGATAATAACCACGCGACCATAACCAAGACTTAGTAAATAATAGGCTAATGATTAATAGATTCACATATTATGTGAACCTATTACTGATATTTACAAGGTCTGAATGAATTTCATATCTATGAACTAAAATTTGAATCAGATAATTTTATAATTTATATCTTGAAAAAGACTCACAAAGAAGACCGACACCGGCTGTAGTCTTTCTGTCGACGTGTTCTATTTTTAGATTATAATGCTGTAGCCGCTCGTAGTATTTCATAAACACTTCAGGCTTGGCATCGCATTGGATGTAAGCTACCGTAACGCCCATTGAACTTTGATCCATTACAATAGCGCTTCCGATAAGCTTCTTTTCCTGGCGTGCTGACGCCATGTACTTGTCTTGGTGTCTTCAGCTCGTCAGTTTTTGAATTTTTTTGCGTTGCACCTATGGGCGTACACAATGGTCTACCCGCACATCTCCATGAGGGTAACTTTTCCCCCCGAAAATTTCTATATCGCCCCAAGTACTCCCTCCCTAAACTTTTCTCCAGTGCCGTTTTCATCATTGGATCATCTTGATGATGTTGTTGTTGTTTTAGACCCTTGCGGAGAAAAGGTGATGTTCCATTTCACCAGCTGATGGTCGCTGGTGATGGTTCCACCGTATATGGTAGGCATC
>JAQIWG010002008.1:0-21943 GCA_034695025.1 Chamaedrilus cognettii | reverse complement strand
TCCTTCATATCGCTCTCTACCGCATGGAAGGAGGCGGTAGAGAGCGATATGAAGGAGCGAGGCATGAATAGAGAGATGGCAAAGAATCGGAGAGTTGTGGGGGAGTCTCATCATGGAAAACGTTCAACCCGTGTTGACACGGAAAAGTTGACGTAAACGTAAATGATGATGATGATGAACACCAAAAAATAGCACGTCCAACATCACCAATATGCCATACAAGACAGAACACGTCTTAATGTCTGTCAAAAATAAAACTGACTTTCTAAAGTAGAATATGGGTACTGTTGTCACCATATTCAAATTCAAATAATTGGGGTCAAGGAGAGCATTGGTCTCATTTACACTACATAGGCTAGTAAATCCGGTGTGAATGTCAGCTCATCACGCCTTTGAACTATCGGGGGCTCTAAGATCCACACTATTTGCGAATATTCAATATCTGACACATCCGGAGTTGTTGCACAGATGAAAATTTTTGAATGTGAATTCACCTTCGTCAACAAATATCACCATATTTTATTAGAAAGTAGTCTGAGGAAGTTTAGATTCATATTTTTAATAATTACATGTATTGCTCAGTGTGCAAAGTTACCCCATAATTCAGACAATTTATGTCGCTACCTTCCACACTCAAAAACTGTAAGCAATTAACAAATAGCTTGCAACAGGAAAAGGAAGCCAACATATGTCTTCACAAACCGTAATAGTTCATTTTAGTTGCACTCGATTTTTAAAGTTCGACAACATTTTCAATTTAATTTTTTTCCTGTTTTCTCCTTCGCATCTATTCACCACACACAACTTTAAAATTGAACAAAAAATGAAAAAACAATCTAAATTTATTGCTGATTGAAGTACATTGTGATCCTGTTACCAATAGTTCTTGGGTAATAAATTAATTACCGTCCCTACCCCCTCTTGTGCAAAGTGACCCTGCATGTGCAAAGTAGCCCCGTTTGGGCACATCAAGCTTGAATATGATTGCCGAATTAGTCTACTGCTGACTTCAAAAACATTGTGAATACTAGAAAACTTGACTACATATCATACAAAAATAAAGAAATGTATAACTCAAGCAACCCTCTATTTAATGCTATGACGCGGAGAAGTCAATTTTAATGGCTCATAACTTTGGAACTATTTCACTGAATGACACTAAATTTGGCACACATAAAAATAAAAATAAAGTTAATTGTAGTAAATTACATTTACAAATTTACAAGTACCTGTACTCATTCAATACTCATGATGCTATCATAAGAAATTGAGCAGTGAATGCAATAGGTGAATACAGGTTAATACAGAGGTGAATATGGATTCCAGTCAATTTAATTTTAGCGCCTTTATTTCTTATTGGTTTAAATCCATTGAGTGACTCCACAATCAGGTCGTGAAAAGAATAGCCCTTTATCGCTCATGAATGCATAAAACTACATGGATGTACCTGACTAATTGAGTTACATCCATGTACTTTTATTCTTGAGCGATATAGGGCGACATATACTTCACCATTATCTGATTGGGGTCACTCAATGGAATAAAAGAATGAAGACTCTAAAATTAGCTATAAACTGTATTAACTACTTTCTATTGTATTCACTGCTCAGCTTCTTAGAATAGCATCATGAATATTGAATACAATGCCATATCATAGTACGACACAGATCTCACTGGCAAACTTTCCTCAGGTCTATTATCAGTTTGCCAAAATTATTTTCAACAAAATTTATCTAATGTTAATTTATCTGGTTGAAGAGAACTGTTGCGTTTTTACACCTGTGTGAATCATCTGGTTTTATGATCAAAATTACCATTCTTCAACTGACTTCCCTTTCTTAAGTGTAACTCATAGGGAAGTACCGGTACTTAAGATTTCTAGCGTCCTGTTATGGCCTAGTGTTGTATTGCCAACAGCTGTGCTAGTGTGCCTATGTTCTGAATAGCACGATTAACAAGGATCTAAAAATGATATTTATCAAAAGGACTCAATTTCCATGGTGTCATATTCTAGATTCGTTTAATTACACTACCGGTACACCACAGCGCCTTGTACAATACTGGTACACCACAGCACATCGCTGTGGTTGTTGTTGGTGTTGTAGCCCCTTTGGCAAAAAGGTGGTGTTGCACCAGCTGATGGTTGCTGGTGGTGGTTCCACCGTAGACTGGTAGATTTCGTAGAAATATTACATGTGGCTGACGAGTTTAAACCACCTTGCACGAAGTAACTCAAGATCTTTGCCGCTGCCGGGATTCAAAACAGTTGATGCACCTGTAATCCGCTACTTAGACCACTCGGCCACAACGTATCGTCCTGCCCAATGGTGGCAGCAGGGGCAGGGCTGCCGGGCACAGTTTAATGTCGTGTCCAGGACATCTCGCTGTGGTTTAGTGATGAAATGCAAAATAATTTTTTTTAATATAACGACGTGCAAAAGAAAGGATATCTTCTTATACAAATAGCTGCTTAGCCCAAAAGGGGTAATACACAGAACAAAAATGCGTAAAACATTGAATGTCTCAAATGGACAGTTCTTGGATAAAACATTGAAAGGGAAAAGTCCAGGTTATAATGGATTTATAATACCATTTAATGATGTAAAACTAGTTAAGTAAGTAAGTGTAAATCTAGTTTCTGAAGCTGAATCAACTAGAATATTAGGCTCATTAAACAACATGCATGCATGTAATATGGAAGAAGGGGCAAAGAGAGCCAGATCCTCCCTAGTCCACTGTCATTTTTAATATGCGTGATCGTCAATTAGCTATTTAGTTTAAGTTTTTTAGTTTAATAATTGTTACTAGTAACTTGTTTAGTTGTAGTGAGTGTGTCAAATATATAAAAAAAAGATGTTTATGTTGATATATATTGAACTTTAAAAACCAAAATATTATTCACCAAAATGGTAGCACAAACATACACAACAGAAGTAAGAAATAGGCTAATAAAGATAACCAAAGCACAGCCTAACAGGCTATGCGATTAAGATCAAGCAATCAAAGCACTTAAGCAATTGAGCACTTAATGCTAAATGGCATAGCCTACATAAGTAACTAACCGCTTTTTGGTTAGTCTATTCTGTAAAGTCCATGTTTTCACGCTGGTTTAGACATTTGCGCCCCGTGTAAGGACTGCAGGAGCTGGGTTTTTATGGCCGGATGCCCTTCCTGACGCCAGCAAATAAATAATCATCTTGTATGGGATTAGCAGCTAGCGACACGTGTGTATTTAACAGCCTTGTTGAAGGGTCTGTAACGCCATGGTTTCATAGTTGCCAGCACTGGGACTTGAATCCAGGTCTCTGGACTCTCAGTCCTATGCCTTAACTACTATACTAGGCTACTTCACAGCGCCTCACTCAATGACATACAGTACGTGAGTTTATATATTTTTTATAGACCCGGGTGCAATAACCACCAGAGGCTGAAGTCGCCCTATTGCACAGTCTCGAGATTGTAAAATGCAATGTTAAAGCATGAAGCTAACCCTGCAGATGTCTGCTGGTTGCCAAAATCTTGCCTGATTGTTTAGTTAATATCTAGAAGATTGTCAGCATGTCTCAAGTGTAGAGAGGTTCCACTGATTTTTGGTTAAACAAAATTATAACCCAAAGTGGGGATGTGAGAATTTTCAGCAGCATGTGTGCATAAGACCGTTCGAAGCTAATTTTTTGGTTGATAACCTTTGATAGGCAAGAAAGTATTTTTTTGTACACTTTTAATTGCAGTGTTTTTAGTGGGTGATTTATAATGAACTAATATTAATACATTCATTATATGAATGAATAGAAATCATTACTATTTTTGGTTTTAATTGCTCTGTTGAATATGTAACTGGCAAATGAAATAATACCCCTTGTAAGTCGGGGAGAAAAATTGACTTGCAGCCGAGGGCAACCCCTGCAAGCAGGGGAACAAACAATTGGCTTGCAGCACAGAACTATCCAGGCAAAAGGCAACCAAAGAAGGGGAAACCGTTCATTTCTTGCAAAGCCGAAGCTAGGCTAGGCATTGAACCGGACTGTAATAGTCTTCGCTACTACACACGGTCGTTAAACTCTCAAAAAGAGGGGACCCACTGCAGGCCGGGGAACAAAGAATTGGCTTGCAGCCCAGAGCTCCCCGGGCGAATCATAAAAGGCAACTAAAGAATGAGGAGCAGTTCTGTGCGGGCTCCCTTGGACGGAGCCGGACTGTATGTACACGGTCCCTAAACTACAAAAACAAAACAAAAACAAACTCAAAAAGATGGGAAAAAATGAGCAGCCCAGGGCTTCCCGGGTAAGTTGCATAGGGTGACTAAAGAAGGGTTCTTTGCATGCCCATAGGCACTGAACCGGACTGGAGTAACTAAAGATTATTACCATAATCTTTTGTTGCTGTACTATACACTGTCCTAAAACTTTCAAAACCATATAGCTAGTAAGTCTTTAGTATGAAATGACATTCATTATCACATATATACGAAGTCATACATCCATCAGGCGATACATCATTCATTCTGCATTTTTGTATGTACCGGTATACTATTATTTATTACTAGAGATAGTAATAAGTTCTGTGATATATTTATTGATTTAACGGCATGATTTGACTAGGTAGTGTTTTTTTTCAATCAGTGATTTATATTTTAACAATTCTTTTGAATGAATTTATGACATTGTGTTTTTCATTGCAGAAACGATTTACGACAGTTCACAAGGGATCTCGGCATTCAGGGAATCAAGATCTTGAGTAGACAGCGTTCATTCATTCGTTGCTTACGTTGACACGTCATGGATCGCTGGCACGTCAAGTTGGTGGTGCTAATAGGCACGTTTGTGCTACCCTTCTTCTGCACGGTGCTGCCGTACAAACTGTCCGGCTGCATCTCGCGGCGCGGAGCTCAGGGCCAGCGCATCCTCAGCTACCTCATGTGCTTTGGAGGCGGCATCTTCTTCGGCACGTACCTCCTCCACATGGGCCCCGAGGTTCACAAACTGATGAGCGAGTCTCTCGAGAAGCTCCTCAATCCAAACCGAACTGTGACCTGCCTCGCTGGCGTACCGCCCAATGTGATCAACTATCCTCTGGCCGATCTGTTCGTCGGATTTGGATTCTTCATCGTGCTGTTTGCTGAGAAGTTTGTGCTGTACTGCAACAAGAAGCGCATCAACAAGAAGAAGGCGTGTCAGAAGGAGACGTCACAGAGGAGCTTGGAGGGCAAGGAGCAGCAGACGGCATTCATCACTGGGCCCCCGGCGCCCAGTCACCCCGTGCTTCTATCCGTCTGTGCCGGCAGCGTGGTGCACGCGCCCTCTGAGATGTGCAAGGAGTGCACCGCGGGGCTGCCGTGCTCCAGTGAGGATGAGGATAAGTTCCGACTTCTTAAGATCGACAATGACGTCGTGAAGCTTGCTCCGTTTGACATTGAGGACTTGGACCTGACTGTCAGTGGGTGTCGGGCAAGCAAGGCGTGTCCGTTCACCGGTACGGGTGATTGCTGTGCGGACGTGCCTGAGCCGAGCGGATCACGACCCATGCTCACCCAGGAGAAGCACATCATTGTCGCGATGAAGGTGGATGCACTTAAGGAGGATACGATGAGCCACGAGGGGGGCGGGGGTGGACACCACCACCACGCAACACGCTCCATCATCCTCATCCTCGCGCTGTCCCTTCACCGCATCTTTGAGGGCATGAGCATCGGCTTGCAGCACAGCACGCACAACGTGCTCCAGCTCTTCCTCGCCGTCATGTGCCACGAGACCGTCATCGGCTTCAGCCTTGGGCTTCAGTTTGTCAAGTCGTCCTTCCCCATGCGCCGACTCCTGCTCACTTCCTTCCTGTGCTCCACCATCATGCCCATCGGCGTCGCCATCGGCGCGGCGATGACTGAGGTCGGACACAACAGCAACGTGTACGTAGATATTGCTAACGGTGTGCTGCAGGCCATCGCCATGGGCACGTTCATCTACGTGACGTTCTTTGAGATCCTGCAGGAGGAGATCGACCCTGAGGACACGAGTCTCCTCAAGATCCTCTTCATCTTTGCCGGGTTTGTCATGATGGCACTGCTCGACCTGATTCCAGAGGAGGACGAGCGACTTAACCTCTTCTCGGACGCTGCGAGTGTTCAGCAGAACATTACAAGCTGAGGGTCTGGAATGGTGTAGACACCTAGGTCTTCACTGAAGTGTATCAAGTTACGCACTTCTGTCTCGCACACATCTAGATAGGAAAATATGTTCTGATAGTACGACGTGCCATTACGAGTCCTTGCCTCCTGGGAATGTAGCGTTCTCAACTTCTCGCGCACTCCGGGCATGCCCAGCTAGGAGAGCTCTATTTTCAGTGAAAATGCAAAAGAAATTTGTGAGTCTGATGTAATCTGGCGTGTGTACACGCTAGGAAATAAAACTCTTGCAGTATACCTTGATATTGGACCAGCATGATTCAAGAGGCTATCCTCGACCCGCCTGTGGATGGTCCATGATAAGCTTGTACGTTTCAACAGTGTTTAGTCCTACCGGCGCTCGGTAAAACCAAGACTTTTTTGTAAAGCACCACTCAGGACTGATGCATATGGTATAACTGATATGATGATTGTGAGATGGGCATGGAAGGGCATGGAAAACCGTTTCTATAATTTTATTTATTCCATTTAATTTCTTATTTCCATCTAATTTGCAACGCCCCTGTGTAATAAAACTTAGTGTTGCCTAGTTTCTTATGTTTCTGGTTCAGTACCTGATGTTTATGAAGCTATTGACGTCCATGAATTCATTGAAAAGAGTGCTCATAAATTTTTTATCAATTGATTTATAAATGACAGCATTTTTTCAGGGTTTGAATTAGGAATTTCTAAAATAAAAATTTCATCCCTTTTATAAATCCTGTTTTTTTTCTATGCTTGAAATTGTCATTTTTTCGAACTTAGAATTTAAATTCTATAAAAAAAAATCAGAAATAGGCTTAGTGTGATATAAATAATTGTTTACTTGGTAAATAATTAATTTTTTACTTTTGTCTCGAGCGTTTTCTGTTAATTAATATTACCAGTAGAACAGATGTAATTTTATTACATGGAAGCTCCATGGATTATTCATGGTAGTTTGTTCATTTTGTGAACATTTCGGCTTGCTACGATTTTAAGATTTGTGTTAAATTCATATTTAAATTTATATTTAGCGATCATAGATTTTCATTTACAAAATCTGAGTGGAATATTTATCTGTGTACGGTAATCAATTCGTAGTGTACCAGTGTACCTATTATTTATTTTTTGTACAGGTCTATAAACCATGTGACTTGTTGATGTTTTCTTGGCTACTCATTGCCCGGTGGGAATTGTGATGGTATTGTTGCATTGCTCACGTCTAATCTCTATCTCAGTAACTTCAATATCCATTGATGTCAGTTTGTCTGAACAGCTGACAAACTGAATCACTTATATGGCTTCTTTTGGAGTAGCTCTTGTTTTTTGTTTTTTTTTTTCAAATGAGGGCACAAACGGGACAAAGTCACACTAGATATAGCAACAACAATATAACACAATATAAATAAGCAAAGCAGGTGTAAAAGTAGGCAAAGCAGGTGTGCAACGACAACTGTATACTGTGCACACAGTTAACATTAGCAGCTACGCAGTTGTAAGCACGCTTGTGCAGTAATTTGCATTAATTTTGTTTGGTGATATTAGTTTTCAAAAAGTAGTAGGCTTGAACTGTTAAAGTAGATGAAGTAAATGAAAAACTATCACTCTGTGATAAAAAGAAACTTGCATTTATCGACATGCTGAATTTTTTTTTTAAATCAGGAATTTGGAGTTGAGGGATGGCAGGCCCTGGTCTTCAAACTCTTATCAAGCAAATGAACATAGCCGGCACAATTTCCTAGCACAGTGCTGAATGTAGCCTGGGTCTTCATTTGCTTTTGGTAAACATGTGAAATTGCGGTCTTTGTTATGAAAAGTTGCGTTTGAGAGCAGTACATTTTGTATTTTAATCATACACTTGGTTAAGTTTGCAGTATTAGTTAAGCTCAGTAAATTCTTGCTTTGAATGATTGCATCATAATTTTTGCTAGGCAGTTTGATGGACACATCTTCGTATTACAGTATAATTGTTCTCCGATTACATTACTCGGTTTCATTTATTCTGCAGTCGTTCGCCTGTTATGCCGTTTATACATTTAATTTTGTATTCTATTATGAGGACAAAAAGTTTAAATTAAGCCTAGATTGCAATATTGTATTAATCAAGTTCTGATATCCCCTCGGTCAGCGACCCAATTAGTTCTGGGCTTGAAACTCTGAGGCTTCTGGGAGTTCCAGAACCCGTTAGGCATTTTTCATTTGTATTCCATGTTACACGTTGCAAATTATAGAAATTTGTAAAGATTAAGCTTAATGGTAGGTTTTACTACAGCTTACTATTTCATATATGCACTATAATTATGACATCCTCATGAATATCAGAGTTCAAAGAGTTTTGATCTGCAGCCAGGGCGACTAATATCTCTTGTATAAAAATAAAAACTCACGGATCTTTGATTTTAAACTATCGTATAATTAGAATGAAAATTAAAATACAAAGTTGATAGCATAGTTAGACAGGTGTTAATTAACTAAACATTACTTATTGCAAGCTGTAAGTATCTAATAAAGCCGGGCGCTATGGTATAATAGTTAAGGCGTCGGACTTCGAGTCCAGAGGACCAGGGTTCAAGATTTCCAAGTCCCCGCGCCGGCAACTATTAAACTATGCGTTACAGGCCCTTCAGCAAGGCTGTTAAACACACAAGTTTCACTACCTGCTGACCCCGTGCCAGATAATTATTTATTTGGTTGGCATCAGGAAGGGCATCCGGCCGTAAAAACTTTGCTCTAACAGCCGAATCAGGGCGCCAACGTCTAAACCTGTGTGAATACATGGACATTAACAGATTAGATGATAAAAAGGCGGTTGGTTAGTTTAAGTATCTACTAAGTGATTTTAAATTGTGACGACTTCTGTAACAATGGATGAAGAATGACGAAGTGATATACATTGAATGTGAACCATGGTCATTCTAGTGCTTACGGTACTTTTAGAAAGATACGATGGCATTGATGAGTATCCCTGGTATATATCCATAGCGTTGATGCGTATCCCTGGTCTCTATCCGTAGCATTGATGAGTATCCCTGGTCTATATCCATAGCGTTGATGAGTATCCCTGGTCTATATTAGTCTAAGCTGGTCTATATTAGTCACAGGAAAGAAACTTTCAGAAACTTAAGTTGATAAATTCTTTTAATTCGTTCACGTTTAATTTGTACCATTATCAATTTCACTAGCGCTCACGATGTCCCTGATAAGGCTTCTTGCAATCACATTATGCTCATAGGTAATTTATGCACACCTAATGATGAGAATTTTTGTTCGATTGTTTGCTGTACTGTATAATTGTGTTATTTTGAATGCTCATGAATTTTGAGAGTTGTGGTGTATTTGAAGGGATTTGCTACTGGTATCTTATATATTATTTCTAGTGCAGTCGTTTGGAGGTTCACTGTATTATGGGGAGTCATTAAGAGGCTGACTGCATTATTTGGCCTAGACACCGTCACTATTTACTTGCATACAAAATCACCTTGCCCTAGATATTGATCCACTTGTGCTTGTCTACTTTTAGCCTTGAAGTTTTGTATAGGCATATCTTATCTATCGTTATCTTGACATGCTATAGTTTAACAATCAGTTGAGTATTGTTTTCTAAAGACTGCTTGCCTGATTTGTAGCTTATAGTAGATTTATTCATTTTTGACATTGGATACCATCGAGTTAAAACAATAATAGAGTTGCATCGATGTGATGTTTAATCGATGTGATGTTTAACTGTAATAAAATGGAGTCTACACCTGCTCTGTATAAAACAGGCTTGCATAGTGCTATTCCCAAGCTTTAAAAATGGTGTGAGCCTTCACCATGAAAGTCATTTTAGTGCTTAATGCTATGCATGTCCTGGCTGTCCATTCCAAAATAGGCATGGAATTTGCTAAAAACCTTACTTTGGCATGTGAGTAATTTTTTGACTTCACACTCCCTTCTCGCTCCCACAGTCAATAATATTTTTCATTTGGTATTAACAGGTCTATAGATAAATTCATGCTAATCGCTATATTGGCATTCGCATTGTAATTGCTCAGCTGCCCGTTCTTGAAAATCTTCAAGCATGCAACATAGAAAATCTTGATGTGAAGCATTTATGTTAGCCTCATGTTTATTTCAACTGTAGGCTGGCTAATAATTCTTGGCTCGCGTTCAGTTTTGTTTGTGTTGTGTTCTGTTAACAACGGTAGCATACCGTATGCCAAGCAAATATGGATGACCACCATGTTGAGGTCAGGCTTTAGGTTGGTGTTGTGTTACTATGATTGTATTTGTACTTGTCTGGACGTTGAGAGATCGTCACCAGCAGTGTCTGGTACTTTATCTGTGATATGACTGTTGTACAACCTCGTGGAATGCTTAGCATACAAGAGCTGTTTATAATAGGCCTGCCTTGTGTAAAATAACGAGTATATTAATAGTTAAGTGTAACTTAGATGTGTTTGTTGAAAAAGACGATGATGCTCTTGAATCTGAGCCAAGTTTATGCTCATAAACTTGGAAGAATATACTGGTCAACATGAGACACGCCATTGTTATATATTTTGTTTGTCTCGAATTTCAAATTGTAATGAACGTAGAAGGGCATGAATAATAAGCGTTTATAATATTTGTTATTGAGCTGATTTTTATGATTATTTGAGTCAGTGTCCACCAGAAATTTTTACTTTAACGATCATATAGGTGAAGCATCCAAGGAAATTAGGTGAGGCATCCAAGGAAGGGAGGGAAAAAAATAACCTAAAGTTTTTTTGGCTGTTAACTAACCCGGTTTTTCCTTCTCTGAACCTTCACAATTGTGCGAAACACCATCAACTCATTTTTTTCTTACGTTTTATCTGCGTTTCAATTCTATGTTTATACTGCCGGTCCTCGTTCGCAAGCCCCCAGACACGCTGTGCAGGTGGGTTGATACAGTTCAACCCCCCCCCCCTTGGAGCGATATCTTTGCTAAATTGACATGCATCATTCAACAGCATCAAACAACATTACATTATTTAGTTTTTTTTTATCGATGTCCCACCTGAAGAATTTTTGTCTGTTTGAGATGCTCAATTGTAAGCGTGATCTATTTTTTTATACTGTGGCACCAAAGTATAATTATGTACAAAAGGCTTGGATTGGGTTTTTAAAGTTTCATTGCATAAGCTGTGCTGAATTTCAATTTTTTTTGTTAAAAGTACACTATTTTTGCTAATTATTATGTAAGCAATAGCTTGCCTCCAGCTTAGTGCCCGCAGACCTAAAAATCCCCTAGCCTAGTAACTTCCTGCACGCCATTGAACAAAGAATTCACTTGCTGCTGCCCAGAACCCTCTGAACGAGTTCTAAACAGTGACTAAAAATGGGAGGCAGTTCTGTGCCAGCTCTCTTGCATAGAACTGAACCGTAATAGTATTTGTTACTATACACCGTCGTTAAATCACAAATCCTTCACCCCGTCCCCATCCCCCCAATAATAAAAAGCTGTCTAACTAGCTCATAATATGCAGGATGGGCCCAAAAAATGGATATGTGAATATTTGTATGCATAACCATTACAATTTTCGTCCGGATGTAATCAAATTTTGCACAGATAAATGGCCGTCCATTATAACATTTTGCAAAGTTTGATAGAATTCTGTCGATTAGTTTCAAAGTCATGAGCTTTTGACATGGACTTTCCGGATGTTTTGGTGTAAAAATGCAACACAACCCGTTTCATGGATACATAAGACAATTTTTTTCTCATGATGAGCTAATTTTGGACATGTAAATAACCATCAATTGCTGATGTCTATCACAAATTTTGTGTAATTCTGTCACATAGTTCCAAAGATATGAGCTTTTCAAATTTACTGGTCCCTGGTTCTAAATTTATGGTTGCTTGTTACACATTTTGGCTGTTAGTTTCAATTTTTACCAGGCCTACGTTTCTAAAGTCAATTACAGGACTCCCAGTTGTCCTGATTTTCCTGAAATTCCTGAAAAAGAAATTTGTCCTGAAATGTTCTGAAATTCTGGGCCTGTCCTGAAATTCAAAGATTTGTCCTGAAATTTTTTAGGTATTTTTTGCCGTTTTTGACTTCTATCATGTAATCGTGCATAAACGCAAGGATGTGAATGATTGGCTGTATTATTATGTGATCTGTGTTGGAATGTGCAAATTAACCCTGGTTGTCGTGATAACGTCGCCTACTCCCATGGCCCAGGCAATTTTCAAGTTTTTGGAACGTACTTCTTGTGTAATGAAATATATAAACGGAGGATTGGAGCGGCTAGAAGGATAGGAGGGGCTTGTGGAAGCTGCTTAAAAAAATTACTTAACGAAGTACTAAAACTAGCCTTAAAATTCTGAACGAAGTTAACTAGGTTATAATTTGTATTAATAATCTTAATATTCATTAGAAAATTGACTACCAGAAATGTCCTGAAATTTCACATTTTTTCTGTCCTGAAATTCTGAAAAATGGAATGGGAGGCCTGCAATTACCTCTCAGCAAAAATTCGCTATGCAATTAGAAGAATTGCTACTAAGACTTAGTCAAAATAATTGCATGATAACTTAAAAACTAATCGACAGAATTTATTCAAACTTGAAAAAAAAATTGATGATAGTGGACCCTGTGATGATTAGATAATAAAACTGTGTTTTTCATGTTCATCTTTTGGCTCTGTTGGAGGCAAAGACCGTAAAGCTGTGCGCTAGATGTAACCGAGAAGAAATAATAGGACTGACAACAAATTTAATTTAATAATCAAACACCGACCAAAGGAGAATGATCAATAACGAAAATCATGCATATTCCAGGTTGCGTCTAGGGGCCAGGGGTGTACTCGGGGTGTTGAGTGTAACTGTGGGACAAAATTAGCATACAACCAATTATACATTTTTAAAGTAGGCTATACCCTGTAGAACAAAAGTGAAATCCTACACTCGCGTGCCGCTTGACATAAGAAAGCTATGGACCAAAATTCAAAAAATGCATGTCATTTTCCTAAAAAACATACATAAGTCATCCAACTCAATGTGGAAACTTGTTCCAAATTATTCAAATTTATTTTGAAATTTTTTCAGCCCATGTCTTGTTTCAAAATGTGAGCGAAAATTGACTAGTTCATATACAGGGTGGGCCAAAAAAACGGATACAAGAATGTTTTTAATGCATAACTAATTAACTATGACAGTTTTTATCCGAAGATGACCAAATCTTGTGCACGTAAATGGCTGTCTACTATCAACATTTCTGTCAAGTTTGATCAAACTATACCAAAATTACAAGCTTTTGAAATAGACTTATCTGATATTTTGGTAGAAAATGCCGTTTTCATGGATACCTAACACAACTCTTTTTTCATAATGACCAAATTTTGCGCGCATAGATACCTGTCAATTGCTAATGTATTTGGGAATTTAAAGTTTCTAAGTTTTGAGCCCTTTACATTTACTTGTCCGCGTCTAAACCTTAAATTTATGGTTGCTTTTGTTTACGATTTTTTGACTTTGTATGATAAAATATGACCTTTTTCATTTTTATGTGATAATTCAAAAGTCAATTGCTTCGCTCAGCAATCATATTCCTACATGAAAAATCATAGTCGCTAATTCGTGAAAATGATTGCATTATAAGCATTAGCAAACAATTTATTGCACTAAAATATCAGAAAAGCTTATTTCAAAACCTCACAACTTCGGATCTAATAGACCGAATTCGATCAAACCTGGCAAAAATGTTGAGAGTAGATGTTAACCATTATCTGTACAAAATCACGTCATCATCGGATAAAAGCTGTACTAGATATGCATGAAAAACATTAGTGTATCCCTTTTTTAGCTCACCCTCTAGATATAAAAGCGACCCCTGCTGCTTGAGAGGACGCGCAAATTTTGCGCAAATTTTATTTTGTAGGCCAAAATATCTTACTTTGACCATTACATATGATCCGACGTCTGTTTGGCATTAATGCAGTTAGGTCTGACACTGACTGAACAAGGCCTATAAGCATGCATAAGCCTGGACCTAGGCATAGTCCTAATCCAAAGCCAAAACCTGTAGGCCTAGGCCTACTAAAACTCTGACTATACTTTTACCTCGGATCCATCCTTCATCGTATCCAGTGCCGATGCCAGTTACCAGTGCTAAGTGCTGGCAAGACATGTAGACTAGTGATCCGAGCTATGTCGTGGGCAGAGAATATGGGCCCCATAAATCTAAACCCTCCTTTTAGGAACAACAAGTGGCCTTTGGTTTGATGTAAGTTCCAGGTTTAGCCTCTAAATTAGCTTATAGACTTCAGATTAAAGCCTAAATTACTCATGCAACAGCCAGGCACGAGACTTGAACCTAACTTCAGGTTATAGGTGTTGCAGAACTTGCGCTAGAATGAATCGCAGGCCTCATGATAACATAACCGTAGGTCTGATCTAGTGTAGCCCAGATCTAGGGCCCACAGGCTTATGCCAAGGGCAAGGCCAGACATAGGTCAAAGACTTTTAATGCCGGGAGCGCTCGTGGAATGCAAGGAAACCATGCAAGTACGGTACTCCCTAACATCCCCTTGGAATAGTGTACGACTCACGCCTGTCAGTAGAGCGCTTGCTTTGAAACGCGCATGTCACTTAAACCCGCAACAAACTCCATTGGCTGCAAATTTGCGAGGGCAAAACCTTCAACACTGCCAGTGAGTGGAAATCATAGAATGATATCATAGGTGAAGTGGTGGAGGCTGTGGATAACCATATCTACATGTAGGAGCTAACATATCCCGATCCAGCTGTTCTTTGGAAAGGATGTGATAAAAAATCTATCACAGTTCAGGCAAGCGGGTTAGGGTATAACGGGCCTGGTGTCATTGGTAGCGCAAATCGGCTGCCAGCGGCGAACGGTGGATGGAAATCATATAGACATCGCTCTAAAACAAATACGCTGACAAGATTCACACACACAGAAGACGGAGCATTTTGCTAATTATGTCATTAAGTCATTATGTCAGTCATTTCGTGCATCCTTTGGCAAGGCGATCTAAATTCGTCTGCCACGTCCCCGATGACGCATTTGGACGCCGAAACGGACGTTAAACCCAACATTTTTATCATTGCAGAAATTTAAAGCCTTACATCAATCTATATATAATAGGGATCATGTGCCATTTTTTTCAGAATTTCTCCGATTTAGGTACCATGCGGAAGAACACCATAACCGACGAACTGGACGTCCTTCCGATGAACACCACTTCTCAAAAAATTGGTAGCTTTATTATCGGAAAATCGGTTTTAGGGAAATCGGTCTGTTACCCTTCTACGACATTGTTTGGTAAGTTTACAAACGCAGTATACGGTATACCGGTACATTTTCTCGCGTTTTATTGTTTCGCTTTTTATTCAATTCATACGTACATATTTGGAAAATGCATTTTCGCATTTGACCAATTGTTGATATTCGCAGTTTGGACTGAGACCAAGACTTTTAGTGGCGAGACCAAGACCAAGACCTTGGTAGCCAAGAGTCTTGGCTACCAAGGTCTTGGTCTTGGTCTCAAATCTTGTAAAAAATGTATAAATCTTGGTCTTGGTGTTGGCCCAAGACCAAGACCAAGATTTTTACAGGAGCGAATTTACGAGACTTCAAGCAGTAGGCCTACTCGCTCATTGTGCTGCTGCAAATCTTGCAAGGATGAATATTTGCACATAGAAAAGGGAAATCGTTTTTAATGGTGCAATCCACTAAAAAATAATATATAGGCTATCCTCTGAGAGAAAGAACAAGAATAGGCCAAACTATATCATGAGTTAGAAAAACTGTGCAAAACTCATGGCTGCAACTTTGATTTTTGTGAAATGTTGATCTATTTTCACAACAATTCTGTCGATGACAGAATTGTGAAAATAGATCTACTCAATTTTCAACAAGTTACATACAGGATGGGTCAAAAACGATCGCCATGGGATTTTTCACAATTTATATGGTTGCGTATAACTGATACATCCTATGATTGCTAAAATTGCATATAACCCTACAAAACATCAAATTTTTCTCAGGTTTTGAAAAATATTATTGCATACATGTACATGTAGCTTCATAGTTTTCAGTTTTAGAAATTGACTCAAAGTACAACAATGTTGTAGCCTAATTCAATGGATACACATATTTTTTCCTGTGATGGTGGCATTTTGCAGAAAGATACAATTTGGTACGTTTTTGCCATGCAAATTTATTTTTGCAAGAGTTTCAAAGTTATGAGCAAGGCTTTTTGATAAAGACTTGTCAGTTTCTTTTATATTGGTATTCACTATTGCGAGTTAACCTCGAGTTGATCAATCGGTGAGTTGACCGTGACAGTTGTCAATCTCCTACGCCTAGCGTGACGTCACTCAATCCGCCGATTTAGTCAACTCGAGGTTAACTCGCAATGGTAAATACCAATAATTATATTAGTAGAGTGGACGACTGCTTTGATATTTACACATTTTTGTTTTTTGTGTGGTAAAAGGGACGTTTTTCTATTTTAAAAATATTTGTAACGTTAGAAGTAACCTGTAATTCAGCAATAGTATTCATCCATGGAGCTAAAATCAGAATTGCTAGTTCGCCTAAATTATTGTAATTATGACAAGAACCAGTGCTTAGCAGTCCACCGTACACTGTATAGGGCCTATTTAAGTCCAGAATTCCATCAAGCTTAGTACACAATGTCATGTTGAAAAAGAATGGCTAACTATGCGCGTAAACATGATTTTACATCAAACGATAATCATTTTGTATTAGTTTAACTTATACATGAAAAACTTAAAGAGCATTTTTTTGGCTCACAAAGTTTACAACTAGAAACACACAGGGATACAGAACATCCAGAAGTTGTGAAACTGAGCCCACTTTCTAGTGGCAAAAGAATGTTGAAATCTGTCAATATTTACATGGTTACAGCCATAATTAAGTTTGTGCCACTTTGTGGCCTCCTTTTTTACTCATGATTTAGTTTAATTCTGTTTAAGTCAAAGTTGATTTGAAAATCTTGGTCATGGTCTTGGTCTGGAAAGACCTTAATGGCCGAGATCAAGACCAAGGCCAGGACTTTTTATTCAAGACCAAGACCTTGGTGGCCGAGACCAAGACCAAGACTTTTGCTAGCAAGACCAAGACCATGGTACCAAGATCTCTACAAAACGAACTCGAGCGCACTCGAGACTAAGACCTTGGTCTCGAGGACAACAAGACTGCCCCCAAGTAATACGATCGAGGTATGAACGTCAGCTCCCCCCGTCCCCCCCCCCCTCCCCTCCCCCCTCCCCCCTCCTAGCCCCTCTTCCCCCCCTCGTGAGTTCATGTTGAAAGGGAAAAATAGAAAAATGTGTTTCCAGCAGAAAATTGATGTTTAGTGGTGAAGAAAAGTCTAGAACAGCATTTACTGACCAATTTTTCATTGTTAGAAAAAATGGTGATTTATTACCACACTTTTTGATCAGAAATGCATTTTAAGGGCAGTTTAAGACTTTTTTCTAAATGTGATTGGCAACACTGGTTTAGATGAGAGAACTTCCGATGAATGAAAAAATGGAGGAGGAAGCGGCGATGTTTCGAGGTTTGCAGACTCGGGTCTTATTCTCCACTCGGGCGCACTCTCGGGTCTCATTCTCCACTCGGGCGCTCTCTTGGGTCTCATTCTCCACTCGGGCGCTCTCTTGTGTCTCATTCTCCACTAGGGCGCTCTCTCGGGTCTCATACTTCATTCGGGCGCTCTCTCGGGTCTCATTCTCCACTCGGGCGCTCTCAGGTCTCATTCTCCACTCCGGCGCTCTCTGACCTCTTCATTTAGTTTGTCATCCTATTATAGTAGGCCATGCTAGTTAGGTGAAAATTGAGGTTAATCTTTACGTTTTGACCTAATGGTAACTTTCCCATCTCCGACAACCTGTGTTCGAGGTAGGACTTTTACCACTACGAACGTTGAAAATCAGTAGAACTCATCTAGAGACGCGTGAGACCTTAAATTTAACTCCTCGACGCGCGCAACTACACGCAAATACAGGTACCTACCTGTTGTCAGAGATGAAAAAGTTACCATGGAGTCAAAACGTAAAGATTAACCACCAAAACAGTCACTGCCATCACAGCCAGCACGGTCAAATCTGAATTCATGCAGTTAACATCTGAAATTAAGCAAACCTATGCGCGCAAAATGTGACCTATCCATATGCAAATGTACGGCTGCTTGCTGCTAAACGAATATAGCGCAAATGATACGGTATACACCAATACAAAAAAAAACGTGCACTCGTCACCCATCTTTAATAAGAAAATTTAGTTGTAAAACTATCGCAGTTTTGGATCTTAATCACAACAAAACATTCTGCACCCTGTCTCAACATCACCGCCAGGATACAACGTCACATTTCACATCAAAATTTCATTATATTCACCTCCGGGCGGCGCTTTTACACATTTTTTGTCGCAATGTGTGACGGACCTCTTTTAGATGTCAAATCTTGAGCGAGAAAGTTTGAGCAGTGTTCTCACTAGACATCTTGAATTTGCTCAATGCCATCGATGGATCAGATTACATTCGCCGCTCAGTTATTTAAAAAGCATCAACATGCCCCTCACAGGGCTTCAAAAAGCACATTTCTGATTTTAAAATATGATGAAATAAGCACCTTTTATAATGCATACTCCAGAATCAGAAAAGTTGCGTTTTGGAACATTTTGTGATCCACATCAAAAAATTGAAGGGGAAAAAATACTTTCACAGCAAAATACATAAATTTCCATTTACGTGCAACTCCAAAAGACTTTTCCCTTTAGAAATTAACTCACGAGGGGGGAAGGGCGAAGGGGTGCTGACAAACGTTTCTCATCCCTTTAAATACCTCACAACCTACCGGGGAAGATGCAAAAAACACCAATTCTTCCAACTAAATTGCAATATCAAAACAAAAATTTACTCTTCTCAGTATATAAGAGCTAACTAAGACTACGGCCAAATCCCAGACTTTTAGTAAATTTTCAATTTCTCACTTAATTGGTCATATATTCGCAAATTTACAATATCCAAATTAATATCTTTAAGAAGGGCCAAAAGATCCACAGTTTGCCCCTTTTGACTCTAACAGCGCAAAAAAAACATATGGGCCTAAAAAGCATCAATTTGATTTGAAAACACATGTCTATGTTGCACGGTTGCCGCGGACGTCAGCAGCTGCTCGGTTTTGCTCGATCAACAGTAATGCTGTTATTCTGACCATATGCCTACTCAAGGCTGCTCAATGTGCCAGTAAATCTCCATTGAACTTTTTGAAGCTATTTTGAACAGTGCATGTTTTATTCAGAGGGCATTTCTACAATCATTATGTAGGCCTGCTTAGCAATTTGTAGGCTGTCTTTAACATTTCATATTGTCTGCCAAACTAGTTACTTCCAAATCGGTTAACACAATTTTTATGAATTACTTGCTCAAAAACTGCTCGAGTTGCTTCATAATAGTGGGATTGCCTAATGCTTGTTCGATTTTGTCACGTCGGCTAGTGTGTCAAAGCATTGTTCTATCTGGTTCGTTTGGCTCGATAATCGAGAAATTGGTCGAAAATGAGAACACTGGCTGAAAAGTTAGCTTGTCAACATAGATCAGTGTTGCCACTCCGAACATTTTAAGACACCAGGGTCCTAATTTACGTACATCTTTTAGGATTTTCTTAAATTTCATCCTAACTGGAATTTAAAACAAATAAAATCCGCCGACCTTGTGAAGTCACCGTCCAGTTTGCGCGCGACTGTGCGGAGTTTCCAATAGAAAAGATAAGATTTTCATAAGATTCTCTCGAGGTCATAATATCGCTTCCTCAATGAGGCCCCATATCACTTTCGCTAAATCCAAGAAGCACATGAAATTGCATGCTTATGGGGAAACACCAGATGCTAGAAACTTCCCTCACGATCAGAACACATGACCCGCTGTGTGCTCACAGAATTTTGTCAAGCCATTCTCAGTCATAATTCATTTTCAGGTCAATCTTTAACAACCACTGTCCATTTCTTAGGCCATTCCTAACAGCCATTATGTAAAATTTTAGTCATTATGTCAAATTCTAAGTCCATTCTTAACAATCATCTTTCATTTAAAGCAATTTCTAGCAGTCATTGTTCTTTTAGTTACCATTCTTAATCGTTAATTTAGCAACCTCCAGATCATTCGAAACAGTAATACTGCTCATTCTAGGTCGTTCGCCACATCAATGAACAATTGTGATCATGGAGCAATTATAACAGTCACATATTATGACCAGTCATTGGGTCATTTCAAGTCCACAGTGTTACAATTGAGCTAGAGTTGAGTTAACGATCGGATTTACATTCATATTCAAAATTTTTGCTGTTTTCTGTACGTTTTGACATTATAATGTTATTCAGAATGTGAATATGAATGTGATTCTAACTTGTCGGTCGTTAACTCCACTCTAACTCAATCGTAACACTGTGGACTTTAAATGACCCATTGTTTATTTTTGTTAGGAAAAGTTAGCGTGCAATCACATAAAAACGTTGCACTGGACCAAAACTATTATTATTTGTTAAGTTTATTAAGTCTATTAAGTTATCAATAATATTTCAGATGCTCCACTGGACCAAAATACCAAATAAAGACGTTTCACTTAAACCAATAAATTTCATTAGGAAATTTTACCAAATTTCACGTTAATCGTGCCAAATGAAATTATGGAATCAGTTTACCCTTGTATGTAATAGTATTAAGTTTTTTCTTGCCGTAAGTACAAGACATTGTAGTACAAAAGCTTAGTTAATTGATTGGCTTTCTGTTCAAAATTGACAATCAAAATATATCATGCTTGATAAAAATATTTTTGCAGCGTTTCCATCTGGTCACGCGACTTTATTTATGTGTATCTAAATGTTGCCATCTTGCACATTTTGTTACCGAGTCTACCGACACAATTTTAAATAATTTCTGGGCAGAAAAAATTAAAAGTTGAAATAAATAGGGGTTAATTTCTATGACTAGAAGAATGATACGAAAATGACGAGTAAGAATAATGTTTGAATATGTTAAGGAAGGACGTGGGAATTCTTTTTGTCAGCACCCCTCCCTCTCCCCCTGCTCGTGATTATGATTTTTTGTCGATGAGAAAAAAAGTGGTGTTTTGGCTGCTTTGGGGTAGTTTCGCGGTTGTTTTTTTCCGCAAAACGAGAGATTCTAGGTTAAAAAACACGACTATTTTACGATGATTTTAAGCGTTTTGTAAAATAAATTCACTCTAAACAATTGGCAACACTGAACAATAAAACGGAGCTAGCAAGCGAGATTTAACAATAACAGTATATTTGTGCAAATGAGCGATATTAAGGAGAGCACAAGATTGGGTCATTTCAAGTCCACAGTTGTACGATTGAGTTGAGGTAACCAAGTTGAGTACACCGTGGACTTGAAATCACCCGTTGAGATGAAGTCACTCATATCAGTCAGTACAAATTGTAAGCAATGCTAGCGTCAATTCGGCTACCGAACAAAACTGAAAGCGGGTATGTATTATATTTAAAGATGTATATGAATTTTCTGAAGTATTTTTTACTTCTGATCTGAATTTAAAATAAGTATAAAGGAAAAAAGCAGGATAGTGACTGTCATGTACCGGTACTTCATCAATGCACAATTTGCACATGTATTATACGAACGCCAGAAAAACGCCGCAAGCATATTTAATGCTACATCATTTTACAAAACAGAATCAAAAGAATGAGTATTATAAACATTTGTATCACAAAACAACTTGCACTTCTGTCTATGATAATTTTGGCAATGATAATAGAATGAAATTCG
>JAQIWG010002007.1:0-21945 GCA_034695025.1 Chamaedrilus cognettii | reverse complement strand
AGGAAGGAAGGAAGGAAGGAAGGAAGGAAGGAAGGAAGGAAGGAATGATTGAACATTAAAATTTCATAATTCATATTCATAATTCAATCCAAAATTTACAATTAAAAAATTCAATTTGATAATTCGATTTCATTTCAGCAAATCGGCTTCGGTCTTCAAATCCCGTCGCTGGCGCTGACAAACTGGCCGGGTCGCGTGCTGCGCAGCACGGTCCCTGCGCTGCAGACAAGCCTCAAGGTCGTCTCGAAGAGTGTCATTGGAGGAGACTTAGAGGAGAGGAGAACACAAGGGTAATCAAACTAATTTTAATATAATTCTGAACGTTGAGTCGTGTAAAATTATAGATTGTACACGGTGTTTAAAAAAAAACAAGACACCTGATTGTTATTCGGTCAAAAGTTAACTGATGCTATTATTATTTTTTTTATTTTTTTTTTTCTTGGCTCTAAAAACACAGAAAAATTCATCGAAAGGTGAATAAACGCTATATATAGTATCACTGCCACGCCCTCGCTGCAGCAACCAGGTGATCCTGGCTAAGGACAGCCCCGTCGAGTACCTGCTCGTGGGCGCGGACGCCTACCCGGGTTCCGTCTACGCCGTGGAGACCCTCGAGGGCGCCGTGAGTGCCATGCGCTCCGCCGCTGAGGAGGTCGTCCTGCTCACGGACGCGGGCACTGCCGACCGCATCGTCCAAAAGGTTTTTTTATTTGTTATATAACAATTGGTTTTTTGAATTGAATGATTAGGGAATGGTTTTTTTGATTGAATAATTTGGGAATTTTTGTTAAATATCAGTACGATAGTTGAACTTTTTCAGGGTGATACTTTGAGCAAGTGTATTAGCAAGATGACATCATTTTAAGAGCAATTATTTTAATTTCTTTATTAATGTCTATTTCTTTCAAAGTGCATTCAAATGCAGTAACAGTAAAACAAAATGTTCTTTGATATTAGAGACCTACTTTATATTTACTTAATGTGTTTAGCATAAAGATCTACTTGATACACATAATACTGTTATAGTACTGTGAAAAACTGTTTTGGAATTTTAAACATTTGACAATATTAGGAGATGCTATATTTATAAATTTATTTATGAGTGTTTCAGGTTGTGTAACATATTGTACTATGTGACAATGTTTAAATTTGCACGATGTTAAACGCTGACTTTTCTGTGTCTAGGAGCCACGCAACTTCCGGTCCTTCTGCCCCAAGGAGATTCCCGGCACAGCCTCCATTCACTACGGATTCTTCGGCAAGGACTCGACGCTGATTGGCTACCTGAACGAGGCCCTGCTGAGCCTTCTGGCCAATGACGCCCTCTTCCCAATCTCTTCCCGCTATTTTCCAAGTTCTGGCCTGTGCTCAGTCTAAAAGGTCAAAGCACTTCCAGTCACTCCATAGCATGTGCAATCTTGAATTTTGATCAGATTTCAAGCCTTGATCAGAGATCATTGATTTTTGATCAGAGCTTCAAAAAACTTGAAACGGCTGCAATTAAACAATAGCCTTAAATCTGAACTGCATGATGAATTAGTTTAAGTTCAATAAAATTGCTACACTTCAACATTGTGCTTTATGTTCTTTTCGCTTGATTCAAATAAAAGCTGCATATTCATATTTTTGTGCTGATTTTAGAAATTAATTAATTTCATCGAACGAATCGTACAAAACTATCTTTTCTGTTTGTTGTAGAAGTGGTTATCTTGCGTAATAAATTGGCGAAACTTCATTGTGAGTTGTCTGAAAACGAGTTATTAGGCCTACAAAAATTGAAATAATTTTTTTTTTTTTAAATCAAACCTACACCAAAAAACTGTGTAATTAATGTATCGTTGAATACAAATAAAGGACAAAAGACTAAGACCACAAATTTGCTAAGATGAATTTTATCAACTCTAACTACTGCGATACAACGACTGAGCGGACACGAATCAACCAAAGTCACGTCACGGTGCAGTCAAGGTGCAAGGTGAAGTTTAATGTCATGGCAGCGAAATATCAAAATTGTCAACCAAGGTCCAAAGTATGCGTCCATATATCGAGGTGATTAGTGATTAGGCCTACACAGGTGTTAATGCAAAGAAAATGAGAACTTCAGCGAGAAATTAGGACTGATGAGGTCCAGTAACAGGACGTTATAATTTAATATAGGTCCTAGGCTATTTTCTATATTCCTTGCTACAAGAAAAATGTTTTGAAAGTCACTAAATCACGAACGAAACGTTTAAGACTGACCTAAAACAACGTCATTGATGTCAGATACATCGTCCGTTCGATGTATATACATTGTAGCATAGGCCTTACTAACGCACTAAGTGTATATAGGAATGCCATTTACGATAATCAGAATTTCATAATCAACGTTACATCAGTCTACAATACGTCTCGCTTGCTTTTTACCGCGCCAAGCATTCAAACCGCCCCCAAGTGTCAAAATTCATCATCTACTGAATCAGCAGAATCACCGGCGAGTCCTCGATCTCGCACAGCGCGGGCTGCGTGACGCAAGGCAGAAGCAGCTCAACAGTTACGTCACTATCCTCAGCCTCCAGCGCGGCGCGCACGCACGCAGTGACGTCAGCGATAGAGATCTTGTTGAGGACGCGCACGTCCATGGCCCCTGAGGCTGGGGTCAGCTCGCTGTAAGTGTCAACAGTGGAGCCAGAGCGGCAGAGAAGAGGGGTGGGGGCGCGGACGAAGCTGAGGGTGTCGCCGAGAACGAGACTGGCGTTAAGCGGGAGGCGCGTTAGGAGCGGGACGGAGAACGTGAGACGCAGGCGATCGAGTTGTGGCACAACCGTTTCTGAATATTTTAATCAGAGACATAAAAATGGACGTCAGAAAAAATTATTTTTAACTAGTGCATAGCACACGCTTGTGTTTTGTACTAAAATAAAAAAAAATTAATGATGTAGGCTCACATCATTTTCCTTTCAGCCAATTAATTGGACTAAAAACTAATCAAATTAATAGGGTCTAAAAACAGAGAATGTTTACAATGTGCATGATCGGGCCAGGCTACTAAACATCTACAGAAATACATCGGCATGACTAAGTGTTATGAGCTTGGCTGCATCGTGTGATCTATTCAATATCTTACAATGACAATGTCATGTACATGTCTGTAATGTACAATGTATACATTATAAATAATATGTATAAGCCTATGCTGACAACAGCACTCAATATGCATCGTCTTTAATGATAAATCTACAAAGAGTGGCTTACTGTAAGCATAGTACATAGAACAATTACAGAACGGCTACCTGTAGAAATTATACAGAAACTAGTTTCCTATACAATTTGATTAAAAGTTCATATTTGGAACTTCAAACATTCGATGATTGGAAAGCATGTGTAGTCTGTCACATGTACATACCGGCTCGTATTCTAGACATTCGCTGCAATGAGAACCTAGACTGCGTAGAAATCCTAGCAAGACCGTCGCTTCGCTCCTTTTCAGTGCTCTGTGTGGCTTGGATCTCACGACCTGAGACGATTGAATCACATCACTGTCTAATTTGTTGCAATCAATGTACAATTAATTGTAGTACTGATAAACGCAAGTCGTCACTATAATGGTTAGGTAGTCACTAAAACTGGACAATTCGCGCAAATTGCTTTCTTTCTATGCATTGCCTACCGCAGGGCATGCCAAGAAAGAAAGCAATTTGGGCGAACTGTCCAGTTTTAGTGACTTTAGTGAGCATATGTAATGTATACTCATATGCTACTTGAGTATCGAAAGATCTACACGTACAAATTAATATTGATCGTGCACACTTCGTCTCTAAAAATGGCCTTGCAAATGAAATCGTTTTGACTTTTTGATTTTAAATATAGTGCGCATCCACGAGTAGGTCTATAGATGATGAGCTCAACAAATTATGCAATAGCCTGGATTCGAGTCTTATTTACGAGACCAGGTCTAATGCATTTTGGGAAGAATTCTAGCTCCGATTTGTCTGTCGGGAGTTGTTTCTAATCTTTGATGTTGTGTTTCCAGAGACGACTCGCTTTGGCTGCGGATTTAACTTCGACGACATCCTTGAGATCTCGCCTACATACGATTATTTGAGCTGCTGCTAGTGTTTTCTGAGTTGCTATCTTGACTATTAAATCTAGATTTTTTTCTGCCGAGCGACTGTTGATTATTCTATTTTGTCCTATTGTTATTGTCCTATTGTTATTGTCCTATTGTTATTGTCCTATTGTTATTGTCCTATTGTTATTGTCCTATTGTTGTTCTCTTCTTAATATTAGAATAATCAAAACTTCAACTCACACCAAATTTTTGAGCATAGCAACAGTATAATAGTAGTATAACAGGATAGTAGCAGTCCTTACACAGCAAAATTTCTATCTTATATAGTCAGCCAAGTGGCCCGGAGGCTAGACCTCCGAGAGCTGAATACAATGTCATGCAGGATAACGCATTACTGTTGAAAGCTTCTAAACAATGTCAGTCTATGGCTTGCAGTCGAGAATAGCAGCTCTCATATTTAATTTTTATTTTAAAATAAGATTTAAATAGAGGTGATTTTGAAGCTATGACAATTATTTATCTCACCTCTTTCGCTTCTGTCGGCAAAGTTTCCCCACAGTCGCCTAGCTGGAACAAGTGAAAGATCTTCGAAACTGCGTTTACCTGCATAGGACCCAATCACATTATAGCAGACTACAACAGTCTGCGTAATGGGCGTCGTCATTGAATTAATGTAGGCCTAGTCAAAACTAAAGTGATTTTACTATGCTCTTAAATGTTGTTAGGCTATCGCAATTGTTTTTAGAAGACTGCAGACTTAGAAATATCTGACGCTATCCATCTTGGCTCAGATTCGCCTATAAAGACGCCACCATCGAGACCACTGTTTTTCATTTCCAACAAGATACACATTTCATCTCTCTCCCATTAAGGATTTAAATTTCTATGTCGCGTCTATCCCTTCCAGGCAATTTTTCACCACAAAAGATAAGCCTAGCAGATAATGCGAGAAGGCAGTGCGCTTCAATTGCCGATCAAAAATCATCCAACGTTAAGGCGTGGCTTAATGGCTTAAGCGTTCAAGGAACATAGCAGGAGGAGGAGGAAGAAGAAGACAAAATGGCTACCTTTCGCTAGCATATCCCTCAGGTCTGCGCTGGGCGCTCTACCGCCTGCAAACAGCCCATTCATGACGTCACCGCGCTGACGCAGCAGGTACTCGAGGCCCTGCCGCCCCGCTACCTGCGGGGCCTCGCCCCGGCTCGGCCCCTGAAACCCGGATCCCTCGACTCCGACCTGCGTCCAGCTCAGAGGCACGTTCAGCAAGGCAGCCGTGACGACAACCATCGCGAATGAGGATTTTTCTTCCGTCTTCATGGCAGTCTTTGAGAATCTCGTTGTGATCGTGTCGAGTCGAAATCTCAAAGTTCAGAATAATGCAGAGACAATCTGGCTTATATAATACAGCGTGGGCGCTTGATTTTTATTGTCTATCTAGCGTGCGTTGTAATATCCTTATTGCACAGAGGGGGGCCTTGTCGCGCATTGAAAGGATTTCTAAATAAAGTATACCGCATTACGAAGTAGCCTAAGTGTAAATTCGGAAATTGAGCCGCGTCAAATATAAATGCTTTATTAAAATTATTATCTTAATTAAAATCTGACCGGTTTGATTACCTTTGCTAGTTTGATTATCATAAGCCCATAGCGCGCGCGCATTGTCAAATTTAAAGAAATGCTGTGCGGGTCTACGATAACTTGCAAAGTTCTGGAATATAACTTAATTACAAAATTAGCCTACGGAGTGCGGCATAAAAAAATAACCCCCTAGCGAATTTGCGATAACTCGGCCAAAAGTAAATATATTTCCTTGAAATTTTCAGGAATTGTAGCTGAGATAATTTGACACAAGGTCCCAAAATTTCAAGCGAAAACATTAATGCGTTCAAACGTTATGAAAGTTCTCGTAAAAAAATCGAAAAACTAAATCAATCACACGTTAAAGCGGCTTGAGTTTTTGACGCACTTCTATAACTTTCTGTTGCGCCTCGTCCTTAAGCCGTCTCTTCTCGCCAATTAACACCAATGCTTATAGTTTACGCATTCGTGTTAATATATATGAGTTTTATTCGTACAAGACAGAGCAAATACAACGCAATAATATACAATATATACAGAACTGACCAGCATACAGGCCAAACACAGATTAAAACACAAGAACGTAAATAATATTATGCAATATGCATACAATAAGGAATAAGCTAACTAAGCAGACTTATAAAGCGTACATAAGCCAATGCTGTAATTTTTACAGGGGACCAGCATAATTTGAGACTGAGCTGGTCTTCTAAGTTCTTCAGTTCAGATCCATGCAAGGAATGTTTCATTAAGTCAATCAGTGCGGTATTGTTACTTTCAGAGACTTTGCCGATAAATTTCAGTTCGCACGTAACAACCAGCACATCAAGACGACCGAGAAGGCATGTAACTTCACTGACTCCCGTTTATTGTCACCAAAAATCTTTCCATATACTGCATTCCACCAACTGTTAATTTCTTTAATTTGCACAATATTCAATTTTAAACATTCAATACTGTATAATAATATTGGTTAACATTGACGCTCTAGTAACTCAAGCTTCACAATGTCAGATGTATATTTACATTTACTAATAAAAGTATTTCGAGTTATAAAGAATTTACGTCGAGTGTCCTTAAAATCTACAATAAAACGCTTCCCTGAGGATATCATTAAACCTAGGCACTTAATCTTATCGACCCACTGAATAGCGGATCCACTAATAGACATTGGCGCAACAGGATGAAGTTTGTTAGGATCAATCGTCAAGCATGCAGATTTTTATGATTGAAATTTATTCGTAACTCATGACCTACTGTTCCACAGGAGTCAAGCATCTTCTGTAAATAATGCACAGACGCTGATATTAACAGCAAATCATCTGCGTACATAATGCAACCAATATAAATAATGTGTAAATGACATCCACGATCTTCTTTACGTAATCTCTTTATTACTATTTACATATACAGAGTGCGGCATAAAAAATGACCCCCTGGCGAATTCGGGATAACTCGGCCAAAAGTAAATATATTTCCTTGAAATTTTTGGGGATTGTAGCTGAGATAATTTGACACAAGGTCCCCAAATTTCAAACAAAAACATTAATGCGTTCAAAGTTATGAAAGTTCTTGTAAAAAAAATCGAAAAATGAAATCAACCACACGTTAAAGCGGCTTGAGTTTTGGACGTTAGAAAATAGCGTCTCAGTAACGGAGCGCTTTTAATTCCCTTGAATAATTTGGTGGCCCTGAAAAGGGCCGATTTTCGCTGGCTAACTAAAGCTGATGATCAAAGTGGCCACCGTCTGCGCTGATGCAGGCCTTGAGCCTTTTCCTGAAGGCAAGGGCAGCTTTGTCGATTGGTGCCTGCGGCAGGTCAGTCCAGATCGCCTCCAGTACCGTCTTGAGTTCTGCCCTGTCCTTTGGTTTTGGCCTGTGAGTCCAGTAGCTTTCAAGCATCGCTTCCCAGACATGATAGTCAAGCGGATTTAGATCTGGAGAGTTTGGAGGGCATTCATCTTTGTGGATGAAGTCCGGACAGTAATACTGAAGCCATTCCTGCGACTGGCGTGCAGCATAAGCTGGTGCGCCGTCTTGAAAGACGAACGCGGGCGGCGCAACGTTCTGGCAGTCCCCAATCAACTTTACATGCATTACCCCCCCCCCCCCCCTCTCCCCATGTATGGTAGTTTGAGAAAATAGGTCCTGCCAGTTTAGCGACGAATTTCGGAGATCGGCAGAATCAAAATGCTATTTGCAGGCATCACTGTGTTAATTAAAACGATTTTAAAACTTTTTTGGGTCAAAGTTTCATAACTTTTGAATGCAAGCAGATTTTCAAGTGAAATTTTCAGAGCTTGTGTCAAATTAGCTCAGCTACAATCCCTGAAAAGATAAAGCAAAATATCAATTTTTGGCGGAGTTATCGCGAATTTGCTAGGGGGGTATTTTTTTCGCACCCTGGCATTGCCATTGTAGAATTTGAAATCACTTGAAATGATTGAGCAATTTATTTCTCAAGTTCACATATGTCATAGGCACAAGAGTCCTATGCGACCCGCTCTATGTTCTCGTCGTTCATTTCGAAACACTGAGCATAGATCGTAAACGATATTTCATACCGGGAGGACTATAATAATAGAAAGAAGGTGAATTGAGTTAAATTGTTGCGCAGGCCCTACTAATTTTTACAAATCTCAATAGGCTATTGCGCTAGATATTTAGCTTTGGTCTTTAAACTAAAATGTTTGTTGGATTGACCATTTTTTCGTTTATTCATAAAGAATCAAAGTGAACAAGGGCGTTCAGTTATTTGATGCTAGCCCAGTTACAAACATTTAGCTATACCGTGAGAGGCCTACACGTAGCTTTGAGGAAAAGGTCAAAGACCTCAATTCTCTGCCAATTTTTAAAATATTGCATCACTTATGGAAGTTATTGTATTAGATCGCACTGTGCAGTAAAGATCTAAATTTTGACCCGGAGAAGCTGATTACCATTTATTAATACCTTGAGAAGTAATACCTTGAGAAGAGTTTATTATATTTTTATTTATTAATACCTTGAGAAGAACGGCCTACACATTCGCGGATATTACCAAAAAAATTATGTGACTTCAGTGAGATTTGAGTTCGAAAAATCATTTTAGGTTTACTTCGATTTTCGTTCGGGCAGTCATTTTCGTCATCGTACAATGACTATTGGTTAACTTAACGAAACTATCTATATCCCTACACATACCTTATGATTCATAATAATTACTGTTTGAAGATTCACTTCACAAGATGTTAAAATGTCAAAGTCTTTGACACATTAAGTTCTGCAAAAGGAATCTGAACCCCTACACGCTGGGGAACCAAGAATTGGCTTGCAGCCCAGAGCTCACTGTGCGAGTTGTTGAAGGCTACTAATGAAGGGGGAGCGGTTCTTTGCTTGGCAAAGCTGAGGCCTATAGCACTGAACCGGGCTGTAATAGTCTTCTTTACTCACACAACGCCCTTAAACTCTCACGATGAGAGAGAGTTCTATTGGATTTTTCCGGCTATCATTATTAATGACGCACGTAATTAATAATTTTAATAATAATTTCGTCGAGTTCCAACATAAGTTGGAACACTTATTATAGGGATGGCGTGCTGGCCTGTAGTCTTGTTCTTGTTGTGACATGGAAGAGATAGAAAATTTGAAGGAAGGTGGATTTTCTTTCTCAATATTCATCGCTTTCCTTTTATATTTGTACCATAAGATAGAGAATTTAAACAGACCTGTTTCAACAGGCTTGTGCATTTACTTGAAAAAATGTTAAGTATTTTTATTTTTTAAAAATAAAATAGTTTTAGCTTTAAAGCTCCTTTGTTTAGATCATAATGTACCACTGTAAAAGTCATACTACTGTTCGACCAACCTCGCTCATAAACGCCAGGCCTGTCTGTCCCCAAGTATCAGCCAGCGAAACTCTAGGCCCAGCGAAGCACATGGCAGAGCGCTGAACCACTCGCCCGACCCAGGAGCACATGGCGCAAGCAGATGTGCTCTCTTTGGCTCCAGTCCATAGATCCATCGTCACTGTACGGCAAGTTGAGTCCTCCCATGCCCGCTGGGCCCCCACCTCTGCCCCCACATTCACCATGCCCCAGTGACCTACACGCCCCCTAGCGACCCCCACGCCCCCTCCCCTCTTGTTACAGAGAGGTCAGTGACAGATTCTGGCTGCGCAGGAGCGAAGAGAGGAGTGCAGCGGCACCGGCAGGGGAAGTCAAACGGACAGTGTCAGCAGGACACGCTGCAACAATAGAAATAGCGCGTGGAAAAATAACGCGTTAAAATTGATCAAATAGTAGTAGTTGCTGCAAAATTACAAGAAATCACAAAATTTCACAAAATTCCAACAAAATACTAATTATAAACTAAACCGCCTTGATCCAACAATGCAAGGTACGGTACGATACTCAACTGCAATGTACATTTAATTTTAAAATTCCTGAAGTTTTGCAAAATGCGCATGTAACAGTCCCTAGCGTATCATATCACGTAATCAATATCATACGGAGCATACTCAAAATATAACAATACAATGGTGCGATATTAACAAAGGCTGGACTCTTCAGCATATCACGAGACCCCCCGCGATACTCCAACCTCCGGTATGTGGAGCCGGTCCAACAAGGAAGTCATTTATCTAGCATACCTTAGCCAAATCAACATCTAAAAATTCAAAGTACACAATACATCCAAAAAATTAAGAATCTTTTTTTTTTATTAACTAAGCGAAAAGCGATATACCATCACCATGTAAGTGCAGGACTGAACAAGATTAGTGCTAGTAGCGCAGTACTGAACAAGTGATAAACAGATTTAACCTGAACTTCATATATCTGGACACACAACAGTTTGTACTTTTACACCCAAGTATATTGCCAAGCATAATGTAAAGTAATGAAGATTATCGTAAAACTCACTCTCAAGAAGATCACACAAGAAGACAACTCGCGCAAACTTCTTCCCTCCGCTCGTGCCCAGACGTCTTGCATGCTCAGCGTCTGCCCGTGTTCAGTGTTCACGTTCTGCCGCCGCTGCATAGAGGATCATAGGGCCTGCTCACACTCACAAAACACAGAATTTCATTAGCAAATCATCACAAAAGCAGTTCAACTTTTACTTAATTTTCAAACGGCATGATCTTGTTATTGAGGTTGATAATTATGCATTCGAAATCAGTTAATCGTACATTATTATAGACTATAAATTTGGTACAGATGCACAAAAAAAGCAATTCTCATGTACTTAAGGCAAAAGTGATATCAAAAATAGGCTACAATGTCATGTAGGTTATGAACACTATAATGCAAATATCTTTATAAAGCATTTATTTAACATAAAAAATAAAGTTTTAATAAGGCACTGTCAAATGCCAAGAAGCCGATCTTCGACTTATGATTGCAATGGATGCATCCGACAACAGAGTCTTCAACTGAATCCACGAGGGTTCATCAGGCTTTAGATGTCACCACGCGCATGCATGCATACGACTTGTGACAAAGTACATGCATCAGATTGCTTCCGAGCGAGTTCCACGAAGGTTCGTCGTGAATATTTCATCACGTGCAAGTACCACGACATCCAAGGAAGACATGCTCGTCTGAACACATCTTCTGAGTCTAGGCTTAAGTCTCGGCAGATCGCAGCAGTCGTCTGCTTCACCAAGTACGCCACCCAGACTCTTGTCCACCGAGGGAACTTCAGAGATCACCAGTGAATACAACGTCAGTGTCAACGGCGACCACCGACAGGCGACCACCGAAAGGTGTCCACCGAGTGGGCAGGTACAAAAGTTGGCGTCAGATGCCCAAGTACCGACCTCTGACAGCCACACTAATGTATAGAATACAATTTGTCACAGAGCACGAGTTCTGTATGGCATCAGTGTCAACGGCGACCACCGACAAGTGATACGTCCATCGAGTGGACAGATACAAAAGTGGACTCGAACCGCACTAATGCATGGAGGCAACCACATGCAGCCGAACACTAAGCACTGAACCCACGAGGGTTCAAATGCTTTAGATGTCATCACGCGCATGAAACTAAAAACAAATCTCGAGTCTTAGGCTTAAGTCTCGGCAGATCGCAGGAGTCGTCTGCTGCACCAAGTACGCCACCCAGACTCAGTCCACCGAGGGGACTTCAGAGATCACCAGTGAAAACAACGTCAGTGTCAACGGCGACCACCGACAAGTGTCCACCGAGTGGACAGGTACAAAAGTGGGCGTCAGATGCCAAAGTACCGACCTCTGACAACCGCGCTAATGCATCGAGGCAACCAGAATACAACACGCATCAGAAGGTACTGCCTTGGAATGTAAACCCATCCGGGTTCATCAAGCGTCAGTTGGATTCATCACGTGCATGTTTTAGAGTTGTACGACATCAGTGTATGAAGGCACTGCTTTAAAAATCGAGTAGGTCTACGCCAGCAGAGTAGAGCTTCACACCTAGGCCTGATGCTGTGCATGCCCGGTTCAAATTTGGCACACTTGCATTTAAACATTATCGCAGGAATAAATAAACAATGAGATATCGCGTTCGGTATATACATATAGGCCTTCTCGCATCTTTCACAATTATCCTCCATCCCTCTTTGATCTCCGCTTTACTCGTGACATCGCACAAAGTGGACCTGTCCACTTTGTATTGCTATCTTCATAAGCTATTTTAAAACCAACCGTTCCTAGCTAAACAGTAACAGTATTAAAAAAATTATCCCAATTCGAATCAGAATTATTATTGTTCCTTTCTCAATTTTTTTTATAAATCGAAAAGTTACTTCCAAAAAAAGTTTACTTCGAAAAAGACTTCCAAATCGTTGCAATAACAATAGCGAGCTATACAGTCGCCAATGCAAAACCATCGTTGATTAAACTTTGCATCCGCTAGCCTACATATCAAGCTAGAAAAGCCTTCATAGATACCTCCTACCCTTATCTCAAAACAATTCTATGATGTTTTCATTACTTGCGGAACAGCCAACTCATTGAAAGTTTACTCGTCATTAGATTTCGTTCGTATGCATATGTAATTCCTACTCTAACAGCTGTAGGGCGAAGAATATACGGGCATAACAATAATGATAAGAGTTGGGGAGATTTAAAATACGGTAGGCTTTGAAAATCTTCTCATTGTTTGCTCATTAACTAGATTCATATATTAGTCCATGGACAAGTAGGATAATACCTTTTTCTAGGTATTGCTGCCAACTTGAACTGAATCTTTCAAATTTAAATTCGTTGAAGTGAAAAGTTATAGTCCTGCGCTATGTTCTTATTAACCTGACTAGCAGGCTCAACTTCCAAAACACTCAATTTAATCGTAAATTTCATTAATTGAGCGGATGAGGTCGATCTCAGCGCATAACAAGAAGTTAATGAAAAAGAAGCTACGCGTTATAAACCGGCATTGCCAGGCTGGTTACTAGCCAACGTCCGCATTGCCTGGCAGCGGCCTGGCGACCTGCTCTAGCACTGTCATCTTGTCGACATCTGCTGAAATGTATTCTCTTATTATTTTGGATTTGTTGCACTCGGTAGATTGCGTTGGTTCACTGCGGCAGCTCTTGTGGATGATTTGCGCCACGCTCTCCGCTTAGGCTAGCGAATGAAAACTCCTTTGCCGCACTCCCTGTTTGACAACATTGTAGGCTGCGACATAACAATTCTGCTTGAGTAGGCCTAGCCTAAACGTTTTTAACTGGACTAGGCATCAAATAATTGAATGCCCTTGTTCGTTTTGATTGTTTTTGAAGGAACGTAAAAATGGCTAATCTAACAATGAGTTTAAAGACCAAATCTAAATATTATCTAGGGTGATATTGGATATAGGCCTAATTCGTCATGTATTCATGCACGCCGTACACTTTGTCATTCAAAGAGGGAACGTTTCGCACTGACATTGTCAGGCCTGCTGTGGTCCAGTAAGTTATTATGCCCAAATGCATTCATCCAATAGATCAGTTGCGCATCATCTCATTGATCTGATGTTGTCATTTGAAAAGAAAATAATTTCTGTATATGAAGATAGTAATCTACGTTTTTATGCCTATTGTATTATTATTATGTGACACCGCTCTGCGTGTTTACCGTTTAGGCTACCAGCTAGAGGGCTCGATCTAAAGCGGGGGTTCTAAAAGGGAGAAATCAATGAGATCATTGCTTGAGATCGAGGATTAGGCTGGATATAGGCATCGGCTGCGGGTGGCCGCACTTTCAACCCTCTCAGGGATGGTTTTTCCAACACGGATTAAATAGTGGTCTAAGATTTAGTCTATGCAAAATGGTGGGTTAAATCCTGAACCACCATTAAATCCATGTTGGAAAAACTAGCCCTCAGTATTTTTATTTAATCTTTGTTGCTGATAGCAGCTGTCCCCATTATGTCGAAAAACCGCAACTTTCTGCGGCTTACACGGCGGCCCTCTCCAGCACGAGAACACTGTGCCTTTGTGAGCCAGATCGAGAAACGAGCAACAATGACAAGGGCAAAAACAACGGATCGATCAACAAAGTGGCGCGATTATAGGCGATTTTGTTCCACCAACTGAAACGGAAATTTCAGCTTTGGATTATAATGTCTTAAACGGTTTGAGAGTGTGCATCTGCATTGAGACGTCGGCCAGTACACAGCGTGACGTCTTGTCATGTTAGCAGACACGAGCAATAGAGTATTAGGCTAAAATACTGGCCTGTAATAGACCGTGTGCATTCGTCCGCAATGGCGCCCGGAGTTTTTTGCGCCCAGAGCGAAAATGTGACTTGGCGCCCCTCCTCCCTCCCCTCCCCAATGTTTTCCCAATTTCTCGATAGAAACTCACAAGAATCTTATTGCGACTGGAATTTCGATCCCAATCAGATTCATCAACTGCGACGGGAGAGGGGGGTGATGGCCATTTGAGTTAGACTCTAATTCCCTTAGCGTCGGTATTTTACCTCGCGAGAATGGAGTTCGAAGTGCATTAAACTGGAAGCGACGAGCTTAATAACTTCAGAATGAAACAGTTGACTGTGTATGTGGCAGACTCTATCATGGCGCCCCGTGTAATTTTGAGCACGGGGCAGCCGCCCAATGCCCCCCCTCGCTACCTCTCTGGTTCGCCCATTACGTTAGAGACGTTTGCTTCCGGAGCGGCTCCGAACCTCTGAATGTCGTGTCCGCTGGAGCGACCGTGTCTAAACCTCAACACGCGCTCGTTTCAATTAACACACTGGCACTGTCGCTGTGTTCCCACGTGCCTAGCTCTAAATAGACCCATAAATGGCAATTCAACTAGCAAAAAGAGACTGCGGTTAATCGTTTCTGAAAATCAGTAAATTCGGTGCGGCTGCTGTCTGCGTGGGAATTGCGCTAAGCATGCATCTATATGCTAGCAGAAACCGTGGCCCCATAGAGCTGGATAAGCCTCCGTAATATTCGTCGAGCATTTTCTTACGACACCCCGGCAGGTTTAAACACCACGCTAACGTTTGAGGGAACAATAGACTATCTGTTTTGTGGAATGAATTGTCTGTTGATTTTTGTTTTTTAATAGAATTTCGATGGCATTTTTCGTTATAAAGTATCGAAGGTTGATAAACCAAACCAAACCTAAACCTAAAACATTGGCTATTATTCTGAAATAGGGGACTTGAGAACTCGTTAACAATGCAAATTCTGGAATTTTTAAAATTCAATTATGTTGCTTTCAAATACGCTTTATCATCTAAGAGGTTATACATGAATTGAGCTATTCATTCAATTTTATTTCTACGCGTTAACCGAACACCGCGTTCTGAGCTGTGACTCGTCGCATGTTGTTACTAAATTGCCCCGTTCAGTGTGAAATTGCGGGTGTGTCACATTTAACAGGCCAACATTCTGCAAACGGTGCTTGAGACTACGCGAATTATAACAGAATCTCGACTTGCATAAAGGACGATACAAACGAACGATGCGGACAACAAGCGACAAACCGCTGAAATATCTCGCTTGCTTCACCTGACAACACGCCAACAACATTCCCACAACGGTCCATCGTCGAGAATAATCCTCTGCTTCAGTCTCGGCTATCGCCCACTCGCAGCGCGTCGTGCCAGCCTCGACAATCGCAGCCTCGCGACAGTAATGCCTTCTGAATATGAGCAATTAGTCGTTAATAGAATATTATGATGAGGCGATAAATGGTTCAGTTAACCTTGGGTTAATCTTCTCCATTCACGCGCTATAGTGTAGTATTGACACAAATCGTTTGGCGTGCAAGGCGGGGCAGAGGTGCTCTGGTGAATGGCTCTATTGCCTACAGCGCCGCACGCTTGGCTGGGCCCCTGTCTCATCAATAGACGCCTCAGTGCGCGCGCTCTATACTCCGACACTCGTCGAGAGCGTTAAAGTCCCCTCCAGCTACACGCTGACATGTTTGTCAGACGACTCGCGTCGCGCGTGGATTTTAATTAGGAAATCTTAAAAGTACTCAAAATATTTGTGCGCCAGTTAGCGACGGAAAGTTTCAATTCAGCGAGACGTCCGATAAAATGGGGGAATGCCTTGGGGGGAGGAGGAATGGGGAGTGGGGTCATGGTGTGGATAGACTCATAGATGACGCGAATTGTCTGGGTACGCTCACGCTGAGCCCTCCTTTAAGCTCGCAGTCCCTCTGCAGCGCCCCCAATCCAACTCACCGTCCACGGATCTTTTCTCAGAATTCAGCATTTGGGGGGCTTTTCAATCTCCCAGCGGGGTGTAATTCTCTTGTGAAAAACTCGCGACCGGGGGGAGAGGGGGTGGTTGTTGAGATAATTATCTGCAGTGCATGTCAATTTTTGAGGCTGTTCTTAACTGTGCTTATTTATTTCAATTTTTACAATTCTCTAAACAAAACATTTCTACCCTCGGCGGAGAGGTTTTCTGCGAAATCCTAACACGCCCCCCAAGGGGGTGTATAGCACCATCCCCAGTGGGTCAACCGCTGAGTGAGTGCAGAACAAGAACTTGGCGGTTAAACCTCTCCCCAGGGGGAGTCTCAAGATTCCCTGCTCGTGCATTTAAAGTACCCCTATTTCTCCCCGCGCGACATTTTGTTTCTAGACCCTATGGAGAGCAGGCGCGTCGTCCGTTCCCCGATTCGACGAGGCGTAGAACGAAGCGATCAGGCAGCACAAAGATCGGGTTACGATTTGACAGTCATCGCGTTCCTAATTAGTCAATTGAAAGAATGTTCAACGGGCAAAGCCACATGCTACAGCGTCGACATTGTGTGATCTGATTGAGACGTCGCCGTGTAAAAGTCTGACGATGTAAGACATCAAGCTGCATTTATCTCCGGACTGTCATGCTTTACGTTCGCATAACAGAGCATGGCTACATATTGAACACGTGACTATTGAGTGTAGCCCTGCTGCGTATGTAGCAGCCGGAATATAGAATAAATATGGGCGTAGCCTATTAGTTTACGTGTGGAATTGGAACATGAAACTATGTTGTCAGTTTTGCGCGGGAGCAAACAATGAAACGCTAACGTATCTGAGGAAAAATTTGATAATTATTAATGACAAAATGCACAAAATTTCATCGAACAAATTATGTGCAGTTTTACTTTACATATTTAATAAGGACAAATAAATGGGGTGCCATCAAATAAAAAGGAGATTACGAAAAATAAAATATGAATTATGAAAAATAAAATCATGAAAAAGTTTAGTCATTATTCAGAAAATACAGATGCTGCGCTACACAATGACACCATTGCAAGTTTAATTTCGCACTACAACCTTAATGGCGCACATAATGTCGTTCCTTGTTTTCGAGAGGGGACGAATATTTCGAGCGCAGGACCATCTCACGCTGGCACTAAACAAGCGGGAGTGAATCATGTTGTTTGGATATACCATTGGGAGCTATGGGGTGGGCGCGTTGGATTCCTGGGAAAGCTCGAAGGCTCCAAACGAACGCAATTATTTCCATTGAATGTCGAGTGTACTTGCAGCGCAGCGATGACCGGGTTTGAGTGCTTCAGTGCCGGATTAAGAAGCATTACAGAACAACACCGAATACAATGGCCCAAAAATTTGAGAGTTGTCCGACACGAAAATAATAGAGGGTGACATTAAGACGTCACAGCCAGTGTGGATATTGCGGGGGCGATTTTTACTTTGATAAGAACTATTGTAATACTCTTGCTTATCTCATGAATACATGTATACTCCACTCCGTACGTTTGGGCAACGGTGAATCGGAGTAATATTATTGTTGAGTGCACCAATGATTCTGAATGAAAGTTATTCGCAGAACGACGCGCCGTAATATTTCAGCGAAATTTCAAGTAAAAGCATGGCGCGCAAAGCGATTCGCGAAATAGCGACTTTCCCATGCACGGCGCGCGATGAACACACTTAATTTGCAATTAAGCATTTCTCTCTTAAGTTAAACAAATATTTCAAGTAGTAACGCATCCGAGCACCAGGCGTAAAATCTTTCGCAAAACATGCGGCTTTCCCATGCCGAAGCCGATTATCAAAAAATAATCTGAAATAAAGCATCTCCCACTTAAACTAAGTCCTCAGATTAACCAACAAACGATCTATTGATTATTTTAAGCAACATTTTATCCAGCGTTTTTTGAATTTCTCTCTCAAAATCAGTATTTTTTTAAATTGTATTGTTCAGATTTAGAAGAAACATCTGTGGTATTATATAACGAAAAAGATAGCTGAGGATAGGTCATGTTGTGTGGATTGAATGCCATGACCTGCCTCGTGGTAGCACATTCAATGGAGTTTATCTAAAATGACATGAAGGCGTCGGCTATTGTACTATGAAGTTGTAAATTTGTTTATATTATTTTGTTCTGAATAAAAATGTGGACAAAACCATTACGGTTATCCAATTTATAAAAATCTAAGCTCACAAAACTGATATAAAATTGTAAAGAAAAATTTATCGGTAATTTTGCCATATTTGTTTTAATCATTGTGGTCATGGTTTTTATAATAGTTCGTAAACGTTTGTTACAAGATCGCACGTAATCATCAATCACAGGTTCACAGCACGGTACATGTATCATCCAGGGTCGCACCAGTATTGACGCTTCCCCTGCGATGCAAGCAATAACACGTGATGTTTTGCTATGTTGCGTTACGCCGTGCATATAGTAAAATGTATTATTTGAATGAATAGTTAGAACAGTTCTGTCAGATTCAGTGTGTCCAGGCCAAGCAAACAGCCGCTGCCCCCACACAGCTTAAGAAACTGCGTGATCGTGGTGTTATTAGTGTTATTTGTGGTAAGTACTGTGTTTAGTATAACAGTGAACATTTCTGTCAGATTCAGTGTCTCAAGGTAAGCAAAGAACCGCTTGCAAGCAAGAACCCCTCTTTAGTCTCCTCTTTCAACACATCCCGGGCGCTCTGGACTGCAAGATAATTCTTTATTTTCCCTGGTTCAGCGAGTACTGCGTGACCGCACACACTCATGCAAGCTAATAACTCGTACTGGTTGAGCCTGTTACAAATAAATGCTAACCGTTAGTGCGCTGCTCAGTGAACCAGGCAGTGCTCTTCATCAGCGCTCATTCACGCCTACTTGCATGCTTGCTCTCAAGGCGCTCAGTCCTTCCTAACTACCGCTACTCTACGAGGACAATAATTTCATTCGCCGGGTTGACCCGCTACTTAGCGATTTCCGACCGACGAACAATGCCAGCCCCGAGTACTACGCTCGCTAAACTGCACCATTTAACTCAAATTGATCCGATTCGGATATAATCGAAGGGACACGCATGCTTCCGTGTCCCTCTAGCGAGCGCTCTTTCACGGCGCCTAACTGTATATTATCAGATAATGTCATCTAGAAGGCCGCCGCCGCCGCCGCTGCTGCTGCGCATGCCTGCCCCATGCGACGTCAAGCGGGTGCACGGGCGTAACTAAACTTTTTCAAATGGGGGGAGGGGGGGAAATTTGGGGCGGGGGGAGAATCCTATGCGCATGGATGATTAGAAAGTTGACACCGAAAATATTTAATTTGGCCTAGTTTTATTCCAGACCTCGTTATTACCAAACTCGCATACAACCGCAAGAATGAATACCCACGCGACTAATTAGATTTAACTCAACGTATTAAGCACTGCCTTTGACCTCAATGTATATAAGACCTCAAAAAAAAAAATTACTCGTCTTGCCAACTGGGGGAAGGGGGCAGCTGGGGGGCAGACGTTTCACCTGGGGAGGCAGCTGCCCCCTCCATGCCCCCCCCCCCCCTGCCCAGTAGTTACGCCACTGAGCGGGTAGCGGTAATTTGGTGGCGTCTTAGCTCGAGTGGCGCTCATTGTCGACGATCTAGACAAAACGATGCAATCGATGTCGATTACGCGCTGCCAGCAGGGCGACCGAGCAAATACCGACAGCAGCGATAATTAGAAAGCGGCCCACGGTGAGTCGCGTCCGTTTAAGTTTGTGGCCGTAAAGATGGTGTGCAACGTCGGTTCCCATTCGTCTCGCTCGCCGGCGCAGAAGCGATGACTGTCAACTGCGACTGTCAGCGACTGTCACTGACGCTGCTGCGCGGGAGCGTCGCGACCAATCACGCTGCTCCGTGCTGCGACGGTGGCGACAAGGGCCATAGAGCGAGCTTCACAGAAGCGTGTGCGGACCAAGAGTACGAGAGAACAAAATGAACGCATTGCTCGGCGCTGTTAGGCAAAGCAGACTGTTAAAGATTGCGAGTTACGTTGGATCCTAGACCTATTGATCGTTGGCTTCTAGAATTTTAACAGATTGAATTTGATATAATTCCCAAGAACAATATTTATATAGGCCTAGGTGAGCACGCAATAGAAATTGGACAAACACGCTTCAACATTGCTGAACAACGGCAGATCTACACCGTGGAAATTCGAAATGAGAAACTCGAACAATCGATATCGTATCAAAACACATTCATAAATACAGCATGGTGCTTATGACGTTCGTCAGCGCGTCCACGTAAAAAGCCATCGAAGAAATAAATGAACAGATCAAATCACTAGTTAATTAGCCACTACACGTCGCGTGTTTGAATAGTTAGTTGAGTAAGTGTTAATGATTAATTGTATCACTTAGGGACTTCCAGAAGCAATAGCAGTTAGTATGGCCGCAGTACAGTCGAGCGCGAATATTTCGTTGAGTCCTAAGAGTCCAAGTGGTGCGACGTTCCCTGTGTGTTCGATTCCGTGCAACGTGTCCGCGCGCAGCAAGTCGTACAGCATTGACAGTCTTCTGAGTGACCGGCGTCCCAGTGTTCAAACAGCTGGCGTCGTGAAGCCAGGACCAGGTGAGTCCCAAAACATGGTTGAACGCTGGTGAGATCTCTTCCTTCGCAATAAATACGTAAGGTTTGGAAAGCTTGTGTTTTATGCTTAGAATGTTACTCAATTTGATCAGAGTTCACTGTCCAAAACATGCATTTTGTGAAGGTGTAACTGTTTCCTTATTCACAACGTGGAACATTAAGTGCTCCATTAATGTGCTCCAAAGCCTAGCGTCTGTTCAGCATCAGCAGAATTTTTTATTTCTCATAGTCAACATTGCGAACTGCTTTAAACACACGTTGTGCAATCGATCACGTTTGACACATAGATGTATCCTATGATGTGTTGCGGACGTTCTAGCACAAAACTGAAATGCTCTAGTCACAAATAATTATTATTTGATGGCAGTAATGGTGGTAGTACGTTGAGTCGTTGACCACGCGATTGAATAATGTAGGACAAAAATGTTAAAAATTTTAAACTTTCAAACCGTGCACAACCACTCCTTTAGCAACAAATATAGCTCTCATTCAAGCGCAAAAGCTCTGTATTATACATGTACGTACGGTATACATGCTCAAATGTAACATAATATGTATACGACAACATGCAAAATTTAAAGTACTTCTTCAAAAAGACTTGAAGCAATACATCGCGTTTCATTGTGAATTCGTTTTTAAAATTGTCACAAAGTTTCTGCTAATATGAAAGAGGAAAAGCGTTGACTACATGACTAGCATAGTGTCGCATTCTAGTTTTGAATAAAAAAATCATATTCGCATCGCTCAGCGTGAAAGAGCATACCGAAATTACATTGTTTCCCACAGACAAACTAATCAGGTTCAACGATGTACAGAGTCAGTCAAAAAATAATAATCCCCTAGCGATATCGCGATAACTCAGTCAAAATTCTAAATATTGATTTCATATTTTTAGGGATAGGAGAGAAGATAATTTGCAACAAGACTGCCAAATTTCATGCGAAAACATTGTTAGTTTAAAAGTTATGACTGTTTTAGAAAAAAGTTAAAAAAATCAAGTTAACTAACGCTCTAAAGCTCGCTTAGCC
>JAQIWG010002006.1:0-21948 GCA_034695025.1 Chamaedrilus cognettii | reverse complement strand
CTTGTTGAAAGATGAACACGGGTGGCGCAACGGTCTGGTAGACCTTGATCAACTTTACATGCATCACCCCCCCCTCATGTATGGCAAAATAGGTCCTGCCAGTTTTGTGACGAATTTCGGAGATCGGCAGGCATCAAAATGCTATTTGCAGGCATGACTGGGTTAGTTAAAACGATTTTGAAACTTTTTGGTAAAAGTTTCATAACTTTGGAATACAAACAGATTTTCAAGTGAAATTTTCAGAACTTCTGTCAAATTATCTCAGCTAAAATTCCTGAAAAGATGAAGCTAAAATATTAATTTTTGGCTGAGTTATCACGAATCTGCTAGGGGGTTGTTTTTTTTTCCGCACCCTGTAAATGTTGATAATGTCTTTGTAATTTATCATTGATGCTAGTTGAAGTGTTTGTCGGGTAGAGTATAAACTGTACAAAGCATTGAATCGTCACAAAGATTTTCTGTGCGTTTCTTGTGATAACTCAATTCATCTAGGCTATGAGATCACAGACTTCCAACAGTTTAGTCAATAATTTCATGAATTGTAACATTCAATTTAACCGTCGATCGATAGCCGCTCTACAATGCATATTCCACAGCCCTATACTATTGAGGTTCTGAGCCGTTCGCTCACCATCCATGCTATCCACAGACTATATAAACCACCAACTACTTACGCAGATCGAAAGAACTAGCCTCGACCAGAAATAAAAGTTTATCGGATCCGAAATAGCGCACGAGCGTGCAGACTTGCACCACTAACCACAGGCCTGTACAGTGCACACTCACACCCTGCAGACTCGCCCCACCCACAGAATATTCATACTGTCTGTGCGTAAACAGTGACCATTAACTGCTAAATTGTAGAGCACCCAGACGGTCGCAAGCTGTGTAGGACATGAACAATGTCCTCGCTAAGGTGGTTCCATTGCTTCCATTAGTCTGCTCCACCGCTCCATAGTCTGCTCCACTACCCATCAGGTGTACGGTGTCCCCGCAGTCCACAGAAGACACGCCACTGGATTTTGAGAACTGAGTAGAGGGAGGGTCCAAAGTGACGGAGGGGGAGGGGGTGCTGACTGGCAGGGGATGGCGCTGCTCAGTACTTGCTGGCCTGCGCATCGACGACAGCCTTGACGCAGCGCGCCATGGTCTGAGAGGAGCGGCTGATGGCGTCCGTCATGTAGAAGTCCTTGAGCGCCTCCTGCGCGGGCTTGAGCGGCGCTGACGTCACGGCCTGCTTCACCGCCTAAACACCAAAGTCGCACACTCATCAGCATACAGATTCCACTTGTATAAAAAATATGAATTAGCAGCTTCGTTGCTAATATCATTCCAAACGAGAAAAATAAGTCTAGCTGTAAGCTACAATCGATTGAACACAGGCAACGTGATCTTCAGCGTCCAACGTCAATTTCGCATCAAATAATCACAGACCCTTCCTACCTTCAGCGACAAGCTTAGCTTCACATGGTAATTAGATTTAATGTTCAGGTGTCCTCAGGTGCAGGCCTACCTTGCTGAGTGTATTGGCCTGACTGAAGAAGTTGGCAGGCTCAATGTCGTCATAGCGCGTCAGTGTGGGAGACACCTCCGCCAGTCGCTTGCGCACCCCGGCCACACTGTCGTAGGGCAGGGGTAGGCCTGCCACCTAGACAGACAGACTGACATAGAGCAGGTCTGCTAGAGAGACTGACAGAAAGTCATAGTGCAGCAGCAGGCCTGTCACCTAGACGTAAGAGTGGACTGCCACAAGGTGGGTGTAAAGAGGTGTGGGGGAGTCACGTGTATCAGAAACGAAATGAAAGACCTTCCAGTTGTCACTGGCAAGGCCCAGGAGTGCAGAGAGGTGTGTTGGGAGGTGAGGGGGGTAGAGGGCCTAAGGGGAGGGTAGGGGTGTGTGGAGACCATACGTGCCTCGGAGAGGGCACGGATGACCTTCCAGTCGTCCCTGGCAAGGCCCGGTGCTGTGACGGCAGTGTGCGTCTGCTGTGCGCGCCCCTCCGTGTTGACGTACGTGCCGCTCTTCTCGGTGTATGCTGCGCCCGGCAACACCACGTCCGCCATCGCTGCGCCACGGTCACCATGGGAACCTGCGGCCAATCAGAGCCAGCCTTGTGGCAGCCAATCAGAGATAGCCTTACAGCAGCCAATCAGCACCAGCCTTACCGCCTTGCCAATCAGTGCCTTTCAAGTGCTTAGCTCAACCAATCAGCTGACTTCAAGTCCTTGCAGCAGCCAAGTAGCTTACTATGCATTGCACAAACTTGATCGGCGGTTGCGAATGAGAATGCACATAAAACATCCAATAGACCCATCCTCTGCCCCCCACCCCCCCAGCGACATGTCACTGCCCCCCATGTGACGCCCTGCCCAACAACAAGGCGCCCCTGCCAGTCGCCCCTGCTTACCCTGGTAGACTATGAAGCAGTCCTTGGCCAGCTGGTCCCTGGTCACGTTCCCCTCGTCAGCGCCGAGGAGGTAGAGGAGCCGGGGGGGGTGTTCCCTCACGGTCCCCACCCCCGCCCTGTAGCCCAGGTCCAGCGCCGCTACCTGACTCGCTACCTGTGCACAGCCAAGGAGCCGCTGTCAGCAGGCGCAGCGCCCCAGTGACAAGTAGGTCAATACCAAGATGTAAAAATAAAATAATATGTTATCAAAATCTTGCTGTTCAAAAGTTGGGATTCTTTCACCAAAAATACGATCATGCAAGAGATTCACAAAATCATATAATGTTTACTCTATATAACAGCCATATAATGTTTAGGCTATAAAAAGCCATATAATGTTTAGGCTATAAAAAGCCATATAATGTTTAGGCTATAAAAACCCATATAATGTTTAGGCTATAAAAAGTCATATAATGTTTAGGCTATAAAAAGCCATATAATGTTAGGCTATAAAAAGTCATATAATGTTTAGGCTATAAAAAGCCATAAAATGTTAGGCTACGAAAAGCCTTGTAATCACGTCCTATGTTGACTATCGAACTACAACGACCAGGATATAGCCCTATCTTGTGCAAGACATACTGTAAAGCCAGAAATTTTCACTCACAAGTAATTTGACAGATTTTGCAAATCGGTCAAACTCACAAAAACTATATGTCATAAAATAACGTTGCATAATAATGGGCAGTCCTTAAAAATGCAAAAAGTAAGTGCAGCAAAATTGTCAAGAACATCAGGATGTAGCTCAACTCTTTGCAGTATATCCTTACCCTATGCAGTATGTTGAGGACCCTCCAGTCGGCGCCACACCCTGCAGCAGCTGCTGCAGCGAGCGCGATGGACGACGCAGCAGCGTGCAGCGCAGCAGCGTCAGGGCGCTGCAGCGCACCACTGCCCAGCACCACCATGGGACGCCGAGCACCACCCAGCACCTGCACCGACCATTCGAGAAATTTAATTCCCATCTCACCGTCCAGAGAGAGCCATCAAGGGCCTCCCACCAACTCAGACGGTGAAAGGATTTGAAACAATGTTCTCTCGCTAAATTCAAAAGTCTGTTAGCGCGCCAAAAAAAGAGGTGTGCGCACTTGTCTTTCTGCCTTTGCCGATTTTTTTGCGCATAGAATTCATGTGGCATTTATCTGCAAAACATAAATTATCTCTAAATATTAGTTAAAGCTTGACCATTATGTTGCAATCAAATTACGACACATAAATAAATATTCAAAAGTATAGAATTGTCAAAATTGTCATTAGCTTCATCAGTTCTGCATTTAATTTATTAATTGAGAACTAAATTATCCGAGAGAGCGTACCTTGGCGAATGGATGTTTGCCTGACGCTATTTCTTCAAGCAGCTTTGGCGAGTCTCCCAGAAACTGCAACATCACAAACACAGCCCTCAGAGACTGAACAGCGATCAGCAAGAACTTTGAAGATCCAAAAACTTGTTGATCTAAGAATCGTTTCACATGATATGGTTCAGAGGCAAGAACAAATATCTTCCAGAACAAAGATCTTAACAAGTGATTGAAACCTCATCAAGTCTTTCCAATAACTCCAGCGTCATCACTGATACAGCTAGGAAACGTACCTCATCCTCATAGTCTAGGGAGCGTACCTCGTACTCATACTTGAGGTCGAGCTGTGAGCCTATGACCGCAACCCTGAGGTCGTTGTGCAGCCAGGCCTTGCGCACGCGCGTGTTGAAGAGCGGCGCCTCAAAGCGCGGGTTGGTGCCGACCAGCAACAAGACATCGGCCTCCTCCACTCCCGCGATGCGCGTATTGAGCAAGTAGCTCGACCTCAGGTCTGTCCTACACACCACACCCACACAACTGATGACGTCATGGTGGTCAGCGAATGGATTTAATTTTTCTTAAATCTGATTTAGGAAGAAAGTTATCAATGAGTTACGAGTTATTTGTGAAACGACCTGGGGCTTCATCTAACGATTGCCAAATAATTTTATTTAGCCGATAGCAATTTTCTTCCCACGTTATATCCAATAACAGACAAAACAACGAGACTGTAGACAGACCCAGCAGCATCCATAGGGAACGCCTCCTCAGTGCAGAGTGCCTCAGAGCCGAGACGGTTGAACAGGTCCTTGAGGCAGACCAGGGACTCTGCATCCGCCTGACCCCCCACCACCGCTGCCCCCTCTCCACCCTTCATCCCACCCAACTGTAACCATAGCAACCCCACCCATCCAGCTGTAACCATAGCAGCACACCCCACCCATCCAGCTGTAACCATGGCAACCACACCCATCCACCCAGCAGTAACCATAGCAACCACACCCCACCCACCCAGCTGTAACCATAGCAACCACACCTCAACTACACACTCTGTCGAACCCCTTATGTAATCAACATTTGGTTTATATGAAAAAAAAATTATATAAAGAAATAAAATTGATAAATTTATGGTACTTAAAGCGATTGATTAAATTTGCAATATCAAGGTTTCAGGCTTCATGAAAAATTTATTTAAAACAATAAAATTTATAACAATTTAAAGGTGGTCCTCCTTCTTCCCACTTACCTTTCCGACATCCCTCAAGAGCCCCCTAGACCCTCTAGAGCCCCCCCTCCACCACGTTACCTTGCCGACGACTCTGAAGAGCGCCTCCTCCCACTGACAAGAGACGAGCTGGCCCGACGCGTCCTTCACCATTGGTGACACGAGGCGCTGGCGCTTGAGGCCGTCGTATGCAAACCTGCTCTTGTCTGACAACCACTCCTCATTCACCTCCTGCATCACCACAGAACACGGCAGCCAATCAGAGGCTGACTAACTAGGTCAGCTAATCAAAGGCTGACTAACTAGGCCAGCTAATTAGAAACCTGCTCCAGTCCAACAGCCACTCCTCATTCTCCTTCTGCATCACTGCATCTTACAATTGGTCCAACATGAGGTAGACAATCATGGATCTGCAAAAGAAAAACTTGGTCAACCCATGAAAAACCTGAAAATAACTAACTGGGTCATCTAATCAACAACCACTAGCTAAAGTTCTATGTCATTCAATCAGCAGCCTTCGAAGTAAGGAGCCCTGTGTATTTGATTCAGTGCATATATGTAGGGAGCACCGTGTACCGAGAGCATGTAACTATGTAGGGAATACATGCATGTAGGGAGCACCGTGTACTTGCCTCATTGACGCGAGGCAGTATCCTCATCACCTCCCCTGTGCGCGTCGTGACCACAATGTTGCTGCCGATCGCATCCATCGTGTCTATGCTCTCTGTTTTGCTACACACACATACATACAGACAATATATACACACACATAGAGAAGCGTCTTACTACATACACACACATACACAGACAATATATACACACACAGCTGTGTCTCGCTGCATCACATAATTAAAGGCTCACACAGGCAGAAAGACCTACACGTAATGTATGCAATACTCCATAGAATCTAGTAGAGCATACAGTGTCATGTATATAATAATGTGTGCTTGATCAGAATACAATTTTATTTGGGCAGTTTAAGGACCATGTGTAGTATCAAAGACTATCACAGTCCGGTTCTGTGTAAGAGAGCCGCCACAGAACCACTTCTTTTAACCCTTCTTTTGTCATCTTTTACAACTCACCCGGGGAGCCCTGGGCTGCAAACCAATTCTTCCCTGCTTGCAGGGGGTGAGTGAACAGTGTGATGGGTCACTCACGTGGTCTCCCAGGGTCGCGCGGTGAAGGCATACGGCTTGGACGTGAGCGCGCCGACGGGACAGAGGTCGATGACGTTGCCGGAGAGCTCTGTCTGGAAGAGTTTCTCCACGTACGTGCCCACCTGCATGTCACTGCCGCGGCCCGTCGTACCCATATCGTCCACTCCCGCCACCTCCTGCGCAAACCTGCTCACCAACCATAACCCTTATCCACTGGTGAACCCTCCCTTAACTGTAACCTTACCCTAACCATCTCCTGTGCAAACCTGCTCACCAACCATTGCCCTCAAACATACCCCCACTTGGCGTCTGCAATATGGTTGTCAGACAATCAAACAAAAACGCACAATTATTATTTGATTAACCCTTAATAACCAACCTTAACTCAAAAATAGCCCTATCTTAACCACCTGCTGCACAAATCTTGCAAGATTATGAGGGATTAGAACAAACAATTTAAACAAACAAAGAACTGAAAGCAAAAACAAAGAACTGGCAGCAAAAACAAATCACTGGGAGTAACAACAAAGAACTGGGAGCACCTGATGCAGCGTGTGCAGTGAATGCAGCGAGTCATGATGGTCTTGACAAGAGGACCGATGTTCTTATCCTCCACTGCCCTGCATCCACACAACACAACGGTCTATATCCGCACTATGCTATATCCAACTCACTGGTCTATACCCACTCAACACACCAATCTATACCCACACAACACAACGGTCTACACTCAACACAACGATCTATGGCCACAAAACACTGTAAATCTTGCACACAACACACCAATTATATCCATACAAAACACTCCTACAACAAGTCCTGCTTCTGAAGTTCTGCAGTCACACTCTTTAAGTCCTTGTAGTCCTACGGCTTTACCTCTTGCCCTTGAACTCAATGTCGGCGAAGCGACTGCGGTCACTGCCAAACGCCATCGACTGATCCTGAATCACAGACACAACTTGTGCACTCAGTGATACAGCTGCAGACTGGGGTCTACACTACAGTTAACGTCCATTCACGTGTACTCTGTGATACAGCTGCAGGCTGGGGTCTACACTATAGTTAACTCTTTAACGGCTAAACGTCTAGGATTCGACGCCGGCGCTGAGCGCATTGTGTTGTGAATGTCGATTCCTAGAAACAGGGCTACAGTGTGATCTGTTGCGAACATCGATTCTGAGCGATAGTGAAACAAATACATATGACTCTAGTCAACGGCCTGGCTTGAAGTTGAATAAAAACCAATCATTCAGCATACAATTACAATTATATTCGTCAGACTACTGGACTTTCCAGCGTATTTTTAGCTTCAGTATTGGCTGAGCTGTAGTCTAGAGAACTTTGTTTAACACAGACACAAAACATTCAAATTCAAAAGCTTGTGGTTTTTATGAGGCGTCTAACAGTTAACATAGTCGGTTTTAAACAGCCTACCAGCATTATCATAAACAGCTGTTAAAGAATTAACGTCCATTCATAGCCTGTGCACTTAGTGACCCAGCGACAAGCTACCGGCTGTACCATTATTAATGTCTATCCACGATCTGTGATGGCAGTAGCGAATGACACACACTAGTAGACCCTAGAGATACGCAACAAACTTACCCCTCCATCTACTCGCCATGGTCATTTCTACACTCAGTCCCATCCCATTTGTTAAATAAATGTTAAATATTCAACAAACACAAACCTGGAGGTCACACTCTCCTCCCTGGTCACAGATGGGACAGTCGAGCGGATGATTAACCAAAAGAAACTCCATCACCCCCTCCCTGCAACAGTGGAACAGTCCTAGCTATCACCCCCTCTCTGCAGCAGTGGAACAGCCCTAGCTACACTGCTCTCTGCAGCACATTCAAATTTCCAAATTCAAAACGCATATGGCAGAGAATTTGAAAACAAAAAAAACTGTACTGCTGCCGGAGTCTGATAGCCATGAAGCAATAACAAATCTGCCTGCTGCAACATGGAGCCAAGTAGAGCGCGCTACACACAAATCATTATACAACTGCCTGCAATGTTCATAGCACAAACCATGCTCCAACAGCAGTTAGTTTCAGGGTCTCCACACTAACTAAACCTAAAGTGCTTAACTCAGTTGACCAGACCTGGCTTTGTGCGTCATCGGCGAATCGGTCTTCACCCGCATCCCCTTCATGACCGGCATAGCGCAGGAGGCCACCGGCTAGAAATATAAGAAGCAAGCTAATCATACTTGTATGGTGATGTCAATCAGCTGAGTCAGGTTGAAGAGTGGCAGCTATATGATCACAAGATCATCAAACAAGCAATCAAACAGTAGCGTCCACGTCAACTGCGTGTGCTTGGAAAGAAGTAGAAGATTTTCCGGTGTGATTTGATCCTCAACTTATCTGGTTTTCTGCTTATTTATGACTGATCATGCAGTGCAGTATGCAGTGCAGTATGCAGCAGTGCTTTGTAAATAATGCTGAAAACTTCATTTTCTCCATATGTTTCAAAAGCTCATAATTTAACAAGGCATTTCTTTACAAATTGATATTTAGTGTTAATATTATGTGGCTGCTGTTGTTGTATATAACAATTTCAGGCAAATTTAGCAATGTTTGGCGAGTTACAACAACGCATGTAGGCAATGCTAGGCACGGGGTTCATTTTTATCGAGAGAGGGTGTAGATCGTTAACAACAAGGACAACAATTGAGTCAACTCTCACATCCACAGTGCTTCATCAATGCACAGGATTGGTGTCATGTATCAAAGACTGCGGAATGGAGCACAAGTTGTGCAGCAGCAGGAGCAGACCTTGGGTGACTTCTCCACCTCGACGAGACACATGCGACAGTTGCCCGCGATGGAGAGTCGTTCATGGTAGCAGAAGCGTGGTATCTCCACGCCGGCAAGCGCGCACGCCTGCAGCACGGTGCAGCCCGGGTCCACGTGCACAGACTTGCCATCAACAAACACTTCGATCTTCTCCGGGGCCGGCACTAGCGTAGCGGTGCTCCTCGACACTGACAGAGCACAGAGGGTCCAGCTAGCATACAGGTCTGCTGAATAAACACATACAGGCCTGCATGCATGCCTGCAGGCCTGCGCACAAATATAGTCCCGCATACACGCGTACAGTTCTGCATACACACGCATACAGTGCTGCTTAAAAGCCTGTATATTGATGCATCAATTAAAGGATTACCAAATTACGCCAGCAATGACCAGCAGAAAGGACAGACTCACAAGACTATTCAAAATAGTTAATCACAACACCGCAAGAAACATTTTAAGCATTTACATGCAGAAATTCTTTATATACATACATATATCACTTGATTTAAAAGCTGTCTATGCTGTGTACAGCCCTGGACAGTGCAGGTTTGGTCAGTGCCAAGCAGGCTGACAACTCACCAAAGATATTAGCCTTCGGCATCTGCTACCAATATTCTATTGTAAATGACGACAAAGGGCATTTTTATGGGAGTGAAGATACAAGACAGACCGAGATTTGATTGGCCGATGAGTTGTCGACAAGCCACGCCCTTCCGCGCCCCGCCCAGCGCTCTCAGCAGTGTCGCCATCTGCTGTAACAACAGACAACCATTTAACTAACCCCAACATCATGTACAATTGTACATTAACGAAAACATGAAGGTCTGTAGTAGTTACCGTTCGTATGACTCAAAAAGTTCATCACTGCTGTTTACAGTTCTAACAGAAGCACAATTGGATTACTTAAGCACGATAAGTGGCAACCTTGAGGGAACGACTCACCACCTGCCGCTCACTGTGGCTTCAATGACAAACAAAGTAAACCAAGAATTACAATCTTGCTGTAGCCGTGATTTTACGAAGAGGCTGTCTAACGGCCGAGCAAGAAATGAAAACACGAGCCGGCTCGGTCTCAGCCGCTTTGAAGCGGATGGATGTCTTTTAAAGCCTAACAAATACATTATTTGTTTTGGGTTGGATCTCTCGCTGGGTGTTCATACGCTCTTGCGTCAATTGCTATAGCAACTGTTTTAAATGTTCTTGAAGCTAAAATAGCTAGCTGCTTTGTGGTTTCAGCAAACTGTCTTGATCCAAGAGGCCACAAGCCAGCCAGCATTTAAGCAGAACAAAAACCACGGCCTAATGGTTGATCTTGTTGATGTTTACATTATGCGCCGAGGACATCTCAAGGTCTGCTGTTTCCCTCTTCCCTACACCCCCCGGCTCGCCTGCCAGAGCATCAGCAACGCCCACAGCCACGAGGGTCATCAACAAACCTTACAAGTTAGGCTAGGAGACCCGTATCGAGGCAGCAGGTTCAAATGAACGAAGTTTCTCACCGTTCTGAGAAACAAACGGCCTCAGGGAGCGGACATCTTTAATTATTTGTAGGCCGCAGTGTCACCAGCAGTGTGCCCAGCAGTGTGACCACACAAGTTTTAAAAGTGCATGATTTTAGCAGCCTATGGACACATTAATACCTTTATAAAGTCGTTATTTTGATCAAGATTTCAGCTTAAAATCTGGATCGTACAGATCAATTATTTCGGTTGAGTGATCTGCAGGTTTACACGAAGAAAGTAGCCTACTCTGGTTGACCCCGATCTCGATCAACCAAGACCCCCCGTTGTAAATTGGTTTATGATACTTATGATTAACTAGAACTCACATTTGTATATTATTTGTGGAATGACAGATAGCGTTAGCCTAACAGCGTTCATCTATTCTATTCACATTTGTAAGTTCTATGCAATGATCATTGTTTCAGTGAAACGCCTTCAAACTATTCTAACTTCATGATCTTCAGTACATTACAGCAATCACGCCATCTCGTCATTACTGTTTCAGCAAAAGCTTAGAGAAGCTAGATAATGCTAGAATCATGACATCCCTCAATCACTTTTTTATATTTTTGACATGTATTTATCACCATGACCTACCCGATCAGACGAGATGTGAAGCAAAACAAAGAACTATAAGAACTGTCAAATAAATGCTCAGTTGTATATCTTCTCTCTACATGATCATTACCGAGAACGATGATTACTTCAAACACATCCGAAATACAGCATCGCATTAGTTACAACAGAGTTCATTATAAAACTTAAACTGCTAAACACCGTAAAATAACTATTGCAATAAAAATAGATTTAAAGCATGGAACGTTAGCAACAAGTATAGATAATATCAAAAGAATGTTGAGCGTGAAGCGTCAGTGAAGCAGCAGCCGCGTGATCTACACCATCCATCTATAAATAGAATCTATTTATAGATCGGTGATCTAGATGCTCATCAATGTTCACTGGCTAGCAGCAGAAAGTTTACGTTCGACATGTCGCAGGCTGCGAGCAGACATGGAGGAAGGCTGTTGCTAGTGCACACAATGCACTCAGGCTATGCGCAGACCCGCAATGGACGACTCAAGCGACTGCACACACAAACAAACAACATAAACCTTTGGAAGCAAAAAGCAGACAAACACCATCAGCAGCAAGACAAACGAACGAAGCATGGATCGAGTAGAGTGACACACTATCAGCAGCACTAAGCGCATCTACTGCTACACTTATTTAAGTTATTTTATAACCATAGTATAACCTCATGTTGAAAACATAGACAGGCCAAGTGAGACAAGCAATATTGGGTGCTTGGGTGAGAGTGCGCGCAATGGGAGTGGAGTACAAGAAGCAAGATTGCACAAGACTTAGCGCTGGGGAAGTGAGACTAGCGCAGAAGTGCGAGTGAAGTGAGATAAGTGCAGAAGTGTGAGTGAGTGCAGAGCGCGAGACCTTGACGTCCCAGAGGATGAGCTGTCCGTCAGTGCCACTGGTGGAGAACTTGCTGCACTTGTCCTTGGTGCCTGCCTGCTGCACCACACACCTGCACCACACACACGCACTGCACCACACACAAACACACACAAACATACATCAGCAACACACACACACACTTGTGCCACACACAATAATTGAGTGTATAGCAGACTAGTCCAAAAGTCTAGCAGCACTCATGTCAATAGTTAGTTGACTTACTCCTCACTCACACGACACCCACCCCCCCACTCACGTGCACCCTCCCTCCCCCCACATGACCCCTCACTTACGTGATAGAGTTCTGGTGTAGAGAGCCGAGCACAGTGTCCATGGAGTCGGTCGTCGCAGACTTGGAGTCAAGAGTCTTGAAGTGATCCTTGGCCCTGCAACACAGACCAGCCCTCCATTAAGTGATCTTCCACTAAGTGATCCTCCACTAAGTGATCCTCCACTAAGTGATCCTCCACTGAGTGATCCTTCACTAAGTGATCCTCCACTAAATGATCCTCCACTAAGTGATCTTTTACCTCGACTCCGCATAGTTCGACCCGGAACTAATTGATTCTAACTACGTGATCCTCCACTAAGTAATAATAACAATAATAATGGGCTTAGAGTCCGTTTCGGCATCTAGTGATGTCATTGGGGACCTCCCTTCGCCATGGGCATTCATCAAGCGATCGATAAAAACCCAAGACGAAGGAGTGAGAGAAAGGGTGCCAGATAGCAGGGTCAGATTTTTCTCTGTGTCCATCCGGAAAAAATTAATTTATGGTGGGAAAAAAGCGTTTTCAAACCAGAAAGAAAACAGGGGCAATGTAAGTGATATACCAACAGGACTTCTTCACTTGATGACCCACAACAACGCCATCCATTTTGCAAGGAGGTGTTACCCTCCGCCCACAAACACACATAAAGCAAAGGGCAAGCTGAAACACTGCCTCGTCACAAATAGTTTCATCCAGTGAAGTTGCCCCCCCAGGCTCATCTAGTCACAAAGAGGAGGGTAACGGGGGGACAGGGGGGGAGGGTGGGGGAGATTACTGACGAGAACTTCTTGTCTGTCTGTTGCTTAGATGAGTCGTCGAGTTTGGCGCTGAAGCTGATCGTCTGCCCTGAGTAGCTGAACAGCATCGGACTGCAGTCAAACCCCTGCACAGCGCACACACACTGCACCCCACCCGCACTCTTGTGCCACATCCTGCACCACACAACACATCTTGCACCACACACATTGCACCATGCACTACACGATGCACCACACCCTGGAATTCTTGCTTCATACAATGCACTCTGAACCACACACTGTACCCTTGCATCGTATCGACAAGCATCAATTTTTTTAATGAGGCTATCAGGCTCAGCCACCAACTATGAATAAAAATATGATACAAAATTCACAAAAGATCTACATTGCACATGCTCAGTGTCGGCCAGTGAAAAATGTGCGTTATCAGCAACTCACGCCAAATTTTCTTATTCAAATTGTTTTTAAAAACTTACTAACAAACAACAAAAATAATTTGAAAAGAATGTAGAGAGAGAGCGATGGCAATAAATAGAAGGGGTAGGAAAATAATACGAGAGGGCTTACAGCGACGACAACGCTGCTCTCAGTGACCCAGAGGACGTCAAGGAATGGAAGATACTCCGTCTTGACCGTCGTCAGTCTGTAACAGCAACAGTATCATCCTCCTGTATCAGCTAAAAAATCATATCTTTCAGTGTGTACCAGCTACAGAATTATTGTATTCAGTTCAATTAGTGGCGTACTGGAAGCGTCACCAGCAGCAGGACTCACTTGCAGCCCTGCGCGGCGTCAGCGATGTAGACCGTCGAGTCGTGTCCCACCCAGGCCAGCTTGTCCCCACTGGGTGAGAACCTGATGCCATGCACCCATCCACCTACACACACACGCACTACTAAACATACATCCACTTTCACATTCACAGGCACACATACTGATACAAAATAGCAACACATCTACCTGCAAGCCCACCCACTTGCCCATTCACAGGAATATAAGAATATATGAGACATATAATAAAAACACATCCAGCTGCAGAGCACTCACACACGCACCCACACTAGCACACACACATGCACCCACACTAGCACACACACAACTAGCACACACTCAGATGGTAAGTAGTAAGGTGTTGGCAGCTGACCGGAGAGAGAGGCAAACTCCTGGAGCAGGGTGGCGTAGACAAGCTTGGTGCCCCAGTTGGTCGTGGGTGGCTTGTCATCCACCTCCTTGATGTACGCTGAGTACACCCTGCAGCAGCAGCAGCAGCAGCACTGCAGCAACAGCACAAACTTTCTCTCTTTGAGGCTAAAGAACCGTATTTAGTGACAAAGTAACCTACAGTCCAAAGAACCCTCCCCGCTCCTGCCTTTTATGACTAGTCAGGAAAACTCTGAGCCGCAGACCTCTTCTCTTTTATTAACGTCTATAGAGGCGCTTATTGCAACAGCATTGTTGCAACAGTACTGCAGCAACAGCTCTCACACACCCTGCAGTCCTCCCAGTCAAAGCGCGACTACACTCAACGGTGACCTACGATAATACAGTTTATAGAATTAACTTCTTATTTACTATTTGCAATTGAGTCATTCTGAAACTGTAGTGTGATGCAGCAACGTTCAATTAGAGATGGGGTGTTGCTCTGGCTCAGTCCAACTCTCGACTACATGCAGTGTAGTACCAGCACTCAATAATTGCCTGACAGCAGCACATTATTAAATGAGCAATAGTGAACATTGCAACACAGCTAATGCAAAAAATACATAGCAATGCTAATTTAGCTAATGAAGAACTTGGCATAAAAGTCAAGTTTGTACCGCGCCTTGAAGTCACTTGAACCACAGGCGATGAGCATGTTGTTCGGGTGCCAGTCCACACTAGAACACATACAGTGTACTCTATAACAAAAAATACATACTATGTGAATAGTGTAAGGAATTGAACATGTTAGAAAACCATGCTATGAGCAATGCGTACAATCAACTCATCATAAGCTCAGGCATACAGAGAAAACAAAGTAAATCCTTAATCCACAAAAATGGTTGACAAACTGATGCCTAACATGACGCTACTACTCCTAGAGACAGACCATGTGACAGTGGATCTGATTGGCTTCTTGATCTGCTTGCTGATCCACCAATCATTCTCCTTGTCGTAGTAGCAGACTGCCACTAGACGCGCTCCACTGCCCACTGCACACCAACAATAACTTTAATACCCTATCGCCTAACCCTTAACCTTAACAGCTACTAAACATGCTTCAATGCCCACTGCTGCAATATTCAGCTAATTATCCGTCTATATTAATAACCTTAATAAATAGCATTATACTAAATTAATCAAAATTAATTGATCAATTAGTCACAGCAACACATAATCCTTAGCCCTAACTCGAGCCCAATACACAGCAAGGAGATAAATTAATCACCAAATCTAATTTTAACCACACAGAAAAACGCACAAGCAGCCCTATCCCTGACCTAATCTCTAACCTAGCCCTAACAGCTGAAAGGTAAGGTGAAGGTCAAGCTGTGAGATAAAGGTCAAGCAGTGAGTTGAAGGTCAAATAGAGGCGGACCTGCAAACTTGTCCTCGAGGGGGGACCACTTGACGCAGGTTGCCCCACGGCTCATCCTCAGCACCACCAGCGCGGGGGTCCACTTGTTCCCGTCCTTCTTCCACACATACGCATTGCAGTCCTGTAACACCCGCCAGACAAATTGCAACATTACAACATACCCCTCTAATCGAAGGCCAAAACTTCCCCATCTTGCATACAGCCCCCAACCACACACAGCTCCACACCCAGTGCACCCCTGACCCACCACGTAGCCCAGCAGACTTCAGCAATACATGGCTGAGGGGACATGTGATGGCGTTTGAAGTTTAAGGATTGTTTGTAGTAATAAAGACTATTCTGGTTCAATACGCACCTTGGGGCCAAGCAAATTACTGCTCCCCCTTCGTTAATCACTTTTTACGTCTCGCTCAGGGCGCTCTGGGCTGCAAACCTATTCTCTTTTTATATTTTCACCCCAGTCTGCAGCTAGGGGGTAGGCCAAGGTGGGGAGGGGGCTGACCGCGGCGCAGGTTACGAGCTGATTGGTCTTGGAACCCCAGTCAAGGCCCGTCACCCGCTGGCTGTGGTCAGTGAGGGTGTCGGTGAGTGTCCACTTGCCAGCAGAGAACTGGTGAATCTGAACCTCGTTGCTGTTCAGTGACAGCGCCACTTCTGCACACACACACACCACCACAGACGCACTATTAGCCGCAACTTACTAGTTAAAATCAAAAAAGAGTAAGTTAGTAACTTAGAAGTAACTTATTCGTTACTTAGACGTAACTTATTACTTAAGTAGTCCTTAATACTAAACGGCCTGAATCGTTAAAAATAGCGAATCTGACTTTTATTCGTTTGCAGAGATCATGCACGTTAGCTAGCCTTACTGTAACAACAGCGAAGACATGCTACGTACGCGTGCGGTCCTTGTTCCATGCATGACAGCTGACCGGCTCGACGCCGAACGAATACACGTCAGGCATCCTGTTAGACACGGGCAGGCGGGGGAAGGAGACTAGTAGCGAGATCGAGATGTGAAAGAGTATTGGTGATGAGAAGCGAGGTTACTAGGTTACTGAGCTGTTGAATGGTGGATCACTGAGAGCGCTGGTCACTCAGCGTGCAGGTCGAGGGTCCGCGGACTCTGGTCAGTCTACACGGCCCGACGACTCTGCTCCTCGCTAGGACCCCGCCAACACTGCCTAACGGCGCCGCTATATACGGACTCTATGGAGCTACAACGTAAGTCACAGCAACTTGCGATCACTTCCTGGTTGAGTCTACTTACGGCGTGTCCTGCCACGCCCACTGACACGCAGTGTGACCAGATTCTGTGCTGTCAAAGTATTGGATTTCAGATTATCTTACAACACGAGGACGATAATAAAACCAGATCAATATTGAAAGATGCATTATTTGTCTATTTAATATATGCAGAAATATGCTGAACATAATAATGTTTAAAAACAATTATTTTGAACCGTGATATTAAGCCAAAACATCACGTCAAACGTGTAAGCTTATTAATTAGCGTCAAGAAAATGAAATTGAGCATTAGAATTGATCGGATTGATTAGCTGCAGAGCTATATGTATAATTCGATCAGGTTGAAGAGGCCTAGTTACAGCCTATTCGTTAGTCAATGTTGAGCCTGACGTTAAGCTAACGCCATGCAACTCATAAACACGAGTATCGCGGCGGTCAGAAAATGCTTAGAACTGTTACGGCCTCTTACACCCCAGCAGACGGTGCTTTTGCAGACCGAACGACTTCTTTATATGTGCATTTTAAATGAACGCATTTCAAGCAGAAGTAATTCAGCAGCACTGGTGGCAACTCGAAAGGCGAGGGAGGTCGGAATTAAATTGCTTTTTAAACGCGCGATGAAAATAAATAGGCGTAGCACCGGTTTTATTTTTGGCGCGCCGAAAGCATGGGTTTCATCTGCACAAGACTTGAAGCTGTAAAGCACCGTGAGGCATAGCTTGCGTTTCAATTGTGATCTTGTTTGAATCACAAGTAGGTCTAACTATCTAAAGCAGAAGACTTTTCGAATCAAAATTCTTCTTGTTCAAAGCATCGTCTGGCAGTCGGGAAGAGCGTTGAGTGGAACGAAACCTCGCGCGGCTGCAAGACTAGTGCGTCCACGCCGCTGTTGAACTCAGTTCGCACTCTTCTCAGTAAGCTCCAACATAAATATTCGCTGCAGCTGTCAGTACAATAACAGAAGTGTAACATAGCCTGTGTGTTGCGTAACGTATGCTGTAAGGAATAGGCCATGTGCGGGCAGGATGGGGTAGTAGCAGGTACAACCAGGTTTTTTCTCTATAATAATTATTAAACTACAGCAGGCCCTATATAGTTTGGCTTAGGCTATATTATAGTTGTATACATTATGAAGCGTATATAATGGAGGCCTATACCTGACCAGACCGCGCGCAAGCCTGCAGGTTTTCACTGCAAGATGGGACAACCCTTAAAAAGGTAAGTCACTCATTTCAGACCATAAAACAGTATGTAGTACTGGAGCCTAGAACTATTGTGACATTGTTATGTTGAATAGAAATAGAAACAACAATGACGACGAACGACGATGACGTCTGTTTTTACCATTGTTTTGACCAGCAGACTAATAGAAATGGAGTCTGTTCGTCAAAACAATGGTAAAAACAGACGTCATCGTCGTTCTCGATGGACAACTACACACAATAGTAGAAACAACATGACAGCCAGCAGTCTTATCTAGACCCCTATGACAGTCAATCGTTATCCGATTTTCACATTCATAAACTTTACTTGTGGATGTCAATTTTTCTACGGGATGTAATTGTACCTTTCTTGTGGATGTGAACTTTTATTTTTGATGTAAAATTTGCTTGTGGATGTAAAAGTCTCTTGCGAATGTGAACTTGTCTTCTGGATGTGAGCTTTTTCTTGTGGACGTGACACATAGCTATGCTCATTCACACTTAATTTTAAGATGCTTTGTTAAAATGACACTAAGATGCTCATTATCTGGCATGACGTGATAATTTACCAAAATGCATAATGACATGACGTTGTATTGATGCTTAAGAATTTTTGATTTTGGGCCTAAGAATAATTTCACTTGATTTTTCAGAAATTAAGTTAGCGACAAACTTGACATCCTGCGAACAGCGTACATTCTTCGACCCTGGATCCAGTCAAGCGATTTATTTCCAGCCCCCCGGTATACGCGCAAAGCGACCAGCTCCATACATGCGTACATAATTTCACGACTCTGCGGCAGTGCAGGGCCTACTGTTGTTAAATGGATGAGCAAAGACTATTGAACATTGAAGTACTTTAGCCCTCATCCGAGTTGCGTATTTCGCCTTCCGAGCAAGCCATGTTCATGGTTGACAAACCAAGGTCACCAATCTCTAGCGCCGCTAAGGCGGATCTGATCAGCTCGGTGACCCTGTCATCGTCTATGGGGGATGCGCCTTGGTCCTGCGGCTCTGCCTCTACTCCGGACTCAGTATTCCTCCCGCCCGGAAGGGAGTCAGGCGAGGCTCAGTGTGAAATCCTGAAGGGTGAGGAGGCAAGGGCTGGTCAACCGGCTGATGACCTGACAGGGCGAACATGTCCTCATGTGGACGAAACATTTCAATGTGGCCGGTTACAGTTATCTTCAGATGTGACGATAGAGAACCTGCTGTGGGGTGCGACTAGGAATGACGGACTGCGCCAGCGAGCGTTGCCGACGCGTGTGGTAGAGGACTGTGTGGCTATGTGTGCGGTGGAAAGAAAGAGCGGTATGGCTGCGCGTGTGATGGGAAGGGACGACGGCCTGGCTGCGCTGCGGCGCCTGTGCGCCGCGCTGCATCACACGTCGCGGCTACGCGCACGCGTCGACCGGCTGCAGCGTCGCTGTGACTTCCTCGAGCGAACTCACACGCTACTGCGCATGCGCAACAGTCTGTTGCTCGAGTACAGCATGCGACAGGAGGACTGCAGCGACGCAGAGGAACAGGGAAGCGATGGGCAGAGTGACAGAATAGAGGAACTAAAGATGAAACACTCGTGTAGGGACCCTGCAGGCGGCGGATCAGAGTTCGATCTTATGCTGCATCCGAGTCTCATCGGTGAGCCGGGTGTCTGTCGGGGCGCCCAAGCCCCTGACCGACATCAGACCGCGCCTCGAGGCAATCAGAGACACGCCTCGCTGGCTGTCGTTCTACCCGGCGGGCCGACCCAGCTCAAGCACCGCAGTCTGTCCCAAGGGTTCCTCCACCCGCTCGTCATCACGCCGCAGTCCAGAGAGACTGCGCCGCCCCTGGGCGATGGAGGCAGGGGCAGAGCAAGGCGCCTGCACGACCGCGCCTGGCGGCGAGTCAAGAAGGTGTTCAAGGGACGTCAGACCAGCGAGCCATGTCAACGAGAGAAGCTGGAGATCAGTGGTCCCCTGCCAGTCAGTCAGTCGGTGAGGGGCGAGGAGCGCGCCGAGGAGGGTTGGCCTGAGGCCCGACAGCGGGCCGAGTGTCCGCTCAGTCCGACTCAAGTCCTGGCCAACAATCTTCTCTACGTCACTTCGGCGAGTGCCGGCGCACCGGCTGCCGCGGCAGGACTCGCGCGGCTTCCCTCCAACGTGACTCGGCGCTCATCAAGCGGGGTTCGACGCCCCCGGATCGACCGTCTCTTCTCCTCGCCCGCAGTGGTCATCAGTGGCCGACAGGGCGAGAGCGCGTCCTCCACGCCCCAATGCGCTGCGCAGAGACAGTCATTATCCAATTACTCGAGAGCCATGCGCAGCTCTTCGGGAACTGCGCCAACAGGCAGCACCGCCGCGGCGCCAATATCCGAACAAGGCATCATCATCAATCGACTGCCACGCGACGAGGCTCTGCTAGGCGCGGGGCTGAACGACTCCTTGCGCCTCTCCGCGGGGTCGCTGAGGGGCGGACGACGCCAGTCGAGCCCCCTGCTGCCAAGCAGCCGAGGGAGTCTGTTGGGAGGGCTGCTGTCCGTGGGGCACAGCCCGCTGGACGCCCTGCGCCGCTCAAGCAGCTTCAAGCTGAACAAGGTCAGGTCAGAGGTCAGCGACGCGCTCAGCTCATTGGCGAAGTCTCTGCCCACGACTCCTGTCGAACTGTCTTCCGCTAACGAGTGCCGGGACGGACAGAGAGATAGAGCTGAGAGTGCTGATAAACAGATGCGGGGAGTGACAATGAATGAGGCAGTCAAACAACCAAGCAGGGATGATACAAAGAGTGCGGCAAACATGAAGAGGACGTTGGGTTACGAGCAGTCCACTAATCGACTCGAGGTTGGGGTTGAAACGCTAGGGGTTGATAGTTTCGAGGCAAAGCGGAAGGGGGGCGAGATGAGTGCGTGGAGCAGAGTGAAGAGCATTGTTCAAACTAGGCGCGACAGTTTGAGGACCAGGGGGCGGGGTGTGGAAGGGTGCGAGGACTGGGAGGGAGGGGTAGCCGATGGAGTGGTTCGGAAGGACGAGGGGAAGAGCACGGAGGTGAGAGGTCTCGCAGCTGAGCCCAGCTCAGCAGAGAAGACGCGTGAGTTTATTGTCCATTGTCGAGCATGCATGTATATAGTATGTGACCTACCTTAAGCATGCAGACTCAATGCAATGTCCTAGCGTTGAGACTCAATGCCACGATATGGGCTGCACTTGATAGAGCTCCACCACATTACTTTTCCTTGAATTGCGCATCTAGACAACAACTCTTTTTCAAAACCATCCTGCTACTTTGTGGAAGTTCTCTCCACAGAACTTTATCCAAAAGACTAAAGACTAATCGTTGGGGGCGTTATAGAGTACAATACCATCAGGAGTGTATGGTCTGCAGTCTACACGGCCTGAATGTTTTATGTATGACGCTTTTATGAAATATAGCATGATGGTGGAAAGTGAAACCGACATAAAATGTGGCTCGAGTATGCGTGTAGTGGCACGTCTATAACCAAGCTGGCTACTCTGGCTACTTTATCTCTTTAGCAAGGCCTCCCACTCCTATGTTTATTGCCGCCCAGACGTGCCTGCTCGTTGTAAACATAAAAATTATGCCGCTGAGCTATGACTCCTCTCAAGAACCCGCAGCGTCGCGCCTTAAGTCATGTTTATCTAGGCCCCAAGACTGGCGAAAAAACTTTTTAGGGCACCCGATGAAACTTTTTTCAGTTGTTTAATAATTGGCATATTTATATTTTACAAATTAGTTATTCATGCGTAAATTCTGAATATGAAGTGAAAGCTCAATCAGGTTAAGTAGGGCCTACTTGCAGGTTATATTTTAGTGGCCCTAGTATGTCGTATGTCTTCAGATTAGTGTTTAGACTACGAGAACTCAATAATTAACATTTTACCAAGCTTGTGAATTTCATAGATATGGTGAAATCTGTTTGGTCCCTTGGTCCTATTGAGCTAGTTTGGTTAGCAGCGGGGGGGGGGGGGGGGGGGGGGGGGCGGG
>JAQIWG010002005.1:0-21954 GCA_034695025.1 Chamaedrilus cognettii | reverse complement strand
ATTTTGTTTATGATTTTGATTTGAAATCATTTAAAAAGTTACTTTGATTTGAAATCACTTCAAAGAAGAGTGATTTTAATTTTGATTTAAAATCATTTTTCAGGCAAGTGATTTTGATTTTGATTTGAAATCATTTTGTAAACGATTTTACCCAACACTGGCTGTTTTGTGCATACTGTGGAGGATGAAAAAAGTGGAGAACGGCATTTAAAAAATGGACCAAAAACTGCACATAGTTGCTTTGTGCTCTCTGGAGGCGATATTTAAGATTTGTCAATCATGGTAGTAACTTGCCTAAACTTTTAGCCAAGGCCTATTTAGGGCCTGCAGAACCAAACTTCAAATTTAAATGACAAAACACCGTAGGCCTAATCGTGCGCAATATACAATATGGCGCGAAATCTGACAAGTACCCGAGCTTTGATTAGTAGTTCTAGTCCATTGTTCATGATTCCATCACGCAAAACGAGGCTGACCGATGCTAATTTAAGCACTTACATGTATATGTTAAGCCTACATGACATTGTTAAGCCTAATTTGGAATTGATTAACCCCCCCCTCCCCCCTCACGACCCCAACACATATTCTCATACTCTGCCATACCCAGCCCTCTCACTCCTCTGGACCTCTAAGCGGACCCTTATGCTGTTCTTCCTGGACGGTCAATCGGGGAGAGCATAAGTTTTCTTTTTCTGTCATTGTCTTAGGAGAAGAGGAGCCACGATAGCGATAGTGGGTCTCGGTTGGACCGATAGAAATTCCTCACACGCCGTCTATCGAATCACGCAGTGAACAGCGTGACACTGTGTATACGTTGCGACTTGGCTGGTATCTGTTCTTTATCATTAAGAAAGCTGGTTGGTATGCAACTGCAAGAGGCAGCTGCTGTGCTTACTTGTCGCACTGAGTCTCGAGGCAAAAATTAAAGCCGAAATTAAGAACAAGATAGATGCATGATGTTAGAGCTGATCAATGTTGGAGATCTGCGACAGGAAATAGCGAGGACTCTATGGGATGAGTCGACGTCTCCAAAACACGGTAGGCTTAGGTAACAACATTAAATAGTGTTTGCTGTATTATAAAGTAGGCATTTCAAAACAACCGGAATATAATGTTGCCACACCGGCAGAGTTCTGCTCGCCTAATAATTCAGTTTCGTTATAATAATAGCTTGGAGGCTGAATTATGGCATTGCATTTAATAAATTTATTTTTACCAGGTTTGCTTTGTGCCTTCCACGGGCAACGCGATTATATGCCACGGGCAATCGCCCGTGGCATACTAACGTTGCTTTCCTTAACTTCTTTAATTTTATCCGCAAAAATTTAGTAGTTTTGTACTTTATCTTGGTTAAAGACTGAGAGTCCTAGCCTGTGGGACATAGCTTAGGTCTATAATTGACCATTAGAAGCTGATGTTAATGTTCATTATTGCAATCGAATGATGATCGCAGTAGGCGTTTTCGCCGTTTTGGCGCAGTATTGTCGAGGCGATACATACATACACGTACATACAATGTGTATCATTGCACGAGAGGTATTGAATTCTTGATATCATGACCATAACCAAGCAGGCCTAGCTCATTTGATATGAAGAAACGCAGCAGTTTAGATTGACAAAAAAACGCCCACCATTGTGTGATTTACAAGCAGAAAGATCAGTCTTGAGAGATAAGCGTAGGAGTGATCGACGCCATATTTTATTGAACCCTTCAATGATTTTGACTACGATGACAATGACATCAGTGGTTATACTTTACATCACAAACTTAGCAAACAGCCGCAACAGCCTTAATATTTTATGTTGCATTTGACAGATTTGGTAGATTTTAGTCTTGTTGGGGAAGAGAGGAATGGATCTCTTATTTACACTTGGAGTGGACCTACATCCAGTTCAAACAATAGAAAATTGGTACACTCAACTGCGATTATTTTCGCTCACTGTAACAATTAACTAACTTTTGTATGCAGTGAAATTACCTGTAAGCTAATCATATAATCATAAATGGGCCTGATGTTAGCCTAGCGTCAGAGACACGGACCTTGCATATTATTTGTTTTAATTTAATTAAGTATGTATTAGTTGGCGACTACTTAATAAATGTTGCGTGTTAAGGAAAAGTTCAAACATTTTTGATGATACGGGTTACTTGTTATAACATTGTCAACGATTCTGTCAACAATTTTATGAACAATAATTTGTCATAATAATTTTTTCTCGAATTCAATTATTCGAGCTGTCGATTGGTTAATTCTATTTGTATAGATCTTGTAGTGAAATATTCCTTATGATTTGTTAATATTGTGCCAACAAATTTAACCATGACAATGTTGATAGGATCGACAAACGGACCAATCTGTCACCCACATCGGCATTTACAATCGACAGACAAAACATGCCCAGGTTAAACATACTGATGTAACATTCTTCTGCTCTGTATGCTGTAAGTTTCCAAAAATTTGACTTGACAAATTCTCTTGCTTTATTTTTCAAAATTATTCATTTTTGTTCCAGCCATTAAAGGTATAAATACAACCGTAGAGCTGCAGCAGTCTCTTTCAGCGACATCGCCTGTCGAGCGAGTTATCTGGAGTTCGGAGATAGCTTTATTGTCAGCTAGCTTATACTGAACAATTGTACTGGGTGTAAGGGTCGATGTCTGGCAAGGTTTGCTGCCGACTGACCAAGTTTTATTTGTACACAAGTTGTATTGGTTGTAAATAATCTAAATGAATCACGATTGTTGATCTTAAGGAAACTACATCATAATGGAGCCCTGCCGTATCTAACGTGCACAAAATTGAAAGTCAATTGAATAATTTAATGGTTATTCAAAGAATGAAGATAAAGAGAGCGACTGAGCGATGCAAGAGGGTGCATCGGTTTTAAAATTGTGATCAGAAATTCTGAGAGTTTTGTTGACATTTTCAGGAAGTTTTCATGTTTGACAGAAAAGCGGTAATCGCCAACGCGACTATCAGTCATGATCATTCCTTTGTAGGCAAGTTAACACTTCTCTATCTGATCATTGAGCTACGCATTCTATAATACCTCATTCGTTTTTGCTGCATTATAGTGAAGAAAAAGATGAAGCACGCTTCAAAATAGCGCCATCTTGCTAATGCATTTTAACTAAAATATCCGACTAGTGGCTAAATCTTGTACACTTTAAACACCTTTTTTCCACAAACCTTGCATTCCTTAACTATATAAGCAAATCGCTAGAAATGCCTTCTAGAAATGACTCAGGGATGCAAAGTCTCAAAGTCTCAAAGTCTCAAAGCCGCAAAGCCGCAAAGCCTTAAAGCCACAAAATGCATTTTAACTAAAATATCCAACTAAGAGTATATAAGCAAATACTAAGAATTAATAATAACAACAATATTGTTATGAATTTACTGTTTATGGCAGGAGCGCTACTGGCGCTCTGATAGGCGCTGGCACTCTCATTTTCAAATTACACTATTATACTCAAATTTCCAACAATTTTTTTTGCGAATAATTAAATAAATTGCGCAAAAAAAATTGTATAAATAAATTGGTAATAAGAATTTGCCAATACATTATTTGTAACGCCGGTACACGCTTAATCCCACGGTCAATCGATAAAACATTTGTAGATTTAGCCATTACTTACCATGGGAATGATAAACTTACGCGTCAACTCTAAGTATTATATTTTGATATTATTAATGTCTGCCGTGTATTTGGGTTTCCTTCAACACATCTGTATGTTGTGACAGGGTTTGTTACTTGGGAGAAACGATCAACAAATGCTACGGGCTGCCAAGGTCTGTGTTTCAAACTGTTAAAACTTACTGCATGGCCATCCGTATACTTTGCATATACAGTGTAGTATATCCGATGCGAGTCGGGGAACAAAGAATTGGCTTGCAGGCCCAGAGCACCCTGGGCGAGTCGTAAAAGGCAACTAAGGAAGGGGGAGCGGTGCTTTGCTTTATCCCATGGCACCGAATCGGATTGTAATAGTCTTGTTACTACATACGGTCCTTAAACTTCAAACACCACATCACGATGTAGATGCACATAAATTTTATAAATGTTTAAAATTTGAGTTTAAAGTCATTTATAGAAATGAACTTTTCTCGAATGAGAATATTTTAGTAGTCTCAGTATTTTGAATGTTGATGCAGATGAGTTCGCTGCGTTCATTGCGGAAGTTCGCCTGCCCAATCAGATCTTCTCTCTGTCGGTGACCCGACCCAATTACATCCTGCTCCAGTTTCTGCACTCTAACCCGAGAGAAGTGATCACGCCTCCTCGTCAAGTTCACCTCATCGTTGGCTTTCATATGCAGTGTAAGCGTGCTTAACAGCCTTGCTGAAGGGCCTGTAACGCATGGTTTCATAGTAAACGCTAGCTGCTAACCCCGTGCCAGATAATTATTTATTGGTTGGCATCAGGAAGGGCTTCCGGCCATATAAACCCAGCTCCAGTAGTCCTGATCAGGGCGGGCAAAAACGTGTAAACCTGTGTGAAAACATGGACACTAACAGATTACGCGATAAAAAGGAGGTTAGTGTTTTAGTTATGCAGTGTTAGCGTGCTTGTCAAATAATTTTTCTTTTGAAAATAGGGCATGAAAGTCGTCGTTACAGAAACGCAAACAAATCTTTTTTTTGGCTATTTTGGTATTTAGCAACATGCATGTTCCTTCATATAGCTTACTGCATATAAATTAAACTCTTGCTTTGATGGAATTTATCTTAATAATTTTAGTGGCATGCTGTTATTTGTCTCTTTAAATAGATTTTTTGATGGATATTGTTAAGCGTGAGTTCAATTTTAGGTGATTGCTTACCTTCACTTTGATGTATGTATTCCAGCAATTGCTCTGTATCGTTTCCCACTTGCTCGGTTTGGAGAGAATGGCCTGGTGAGTGACTATCTTGCTGAATTAGCTAAAAAAAACAAGCTGACTTGGTTTCTTCTGGGGTAATTCAAAATGTTTAGTTAAACTAAAATAGCAATTATTATGAAAAGAGACCCTGGTTGGGTGTCAAACGTGCTCCACGACTGGCGAATCTCACTTAAAGCGCCTTGGATACCAAGCATTATTACTATCATTACCCTATCTATCACGTCCCAATATCGGATAAATTTCTCAAATGAGGCACATGTGTTCGAGACGCGTGAGAGTTTTCTTATTTAGAAACCTTAAATTTAGTTCCTCGACGCTAGCAATAGCACGCGAATGCTAAGTTCCCCATGATAATGCGTGATTTAACTTTTTTCTAATTTTGTAATGATTAACTTCCATTTCGAACGCAGTGCTTCATTTGAGAAATTTGAGAATTTATTTCATATTAGGCCATCATTGATAGAATTGTCGCTGGGTGTTATGCTTGCCTAATTGGGCTATTGTTTGAAAGAGCTCGAACCGAAAAAGGCTGAAGAACACTGCTCTACAGGTTAGCTTCGTTTTTTTTTTTTTTTTTTTGTAGTTTAGTGTATCGCATATAAGGGCTATATACAGTCCGGTTCTGTGCAAGAGAGCCGGCGCAGAACCGCTCCGTCTTCGTTACTCACCTTTTACGACTCGCCCGGGCAGCTCTGGGCTGGAAGCCAATTCTTTGTTACCCCTCTGGGCTGCAAGCCAATTCTATGTTCCCCGGCCTGCAGGGGGTGGCTGTTTACACGTCCTGGCGTGCAGATGCTGAGCGCGGAGCCGCGCAAGGCGCAGGTGCTGCTGAAGAAGGTGCGCTGGGCACAGTGGGACGCGCCACCCCAGCGCCTCTACGTCGTGTACTATCGCTCAGCGCCCCGCGTGCACCCCGACCCCGCCCCGGTCCCCGTCCTCGTCGGATGGGTGTTCGACAGCAGCGGCAACTACGAACAGTTTGTATGACGTCATGCTGTACGACTGTTTGTGTGACGTCGCATTGCGTATGACTGTTTGTGTGACGTTACACTGTATACGATTGCTTGATGACGTCACGCTGTGTAGACTGCTTGTATAACTGTATAACTGTATAACTGTATAACTGTTTGCATGATCACACTTTGTATAACTGTTTGTATGACGTCTCATTGCGTTTGACTGTTTGTATGACTTCAAGTTTTGTATTTATTGTGTGCTATTGTGTAGTCGGTCTTGTTTTATAATGAGAATTGAAGCAGAATTTTATTGATTTTTATGTGATTTAGGAATCTATGGTTTTTTCGCTTATGTTTTTCTAATTCTGTTGATTTTTGGATGTAATTGATGGCATAAATCTTAGAATCTGGAGTGTATTCTCCGTTCCGGCGTTAGTGTAATAATTGAGTATCATTGATGAAATTTATTATTAGAATAGAGATTCTTAGAATGGAACATTGCATTGCATTTTAAAATCAATACAGAATTTAAAATTAAACTCACGCTAACATAATAACTTGATAGCAACCAGAATCGTGTTATTTTGTATTTGCACTGTAGTTGGAAGTGGCTTTCAGATTCTTCATTTCTGTGAATCCAACTGAAAATAGGTGACTATTTATAATTTGTAATATTCAGATAAAAATTTTGGAATTTATATTTGGCATGAATATTATATAATATGTTTTTAGTTCCAAAAGACTATTTTAATTTTTGACAGAATAGAGATTTCTTATTTTTTTTTTTGTAACAGATCATTTAAATTTTTGTTCAATAATTTTGTTCATTCAGTTATTTATGTGAGTGAACTTCATATCATATGATGTTTTTGATATGATATTCCATTTTATGTTGCTCAAAGCATACGTTGATAATTATATTAATACGAATGTATACTAGGCCAATTTTTTCTATCTTGATATGCTCAGTGGCGGCGCGCTAATGGGGCTAGGGGGGCAAATGCCCTCCCTAAAAAAATTAAGGGGAGGCAGCGCTGCATATTTCTGGTCTATAAAAACGGTTTTAAAATGATAATATTTGACTGATTTCAGATATGAATATTTGAATACTATGCCAGTGAAATGCATCGCAGGTGAGGTTTATGACATTTAATGAACTACAACGCTGTCCTGTTCAGCTGATTTATTTATTGAGTATGGTAGTGAAAATGTTTCGTTGTTGTTCAATACTACAGCGCTGTTATAAACGCTAACATTTCAATTTTTCTTCAATATTCATCATAATGCAGCCAGCTGGATTGCTGAAATTGTCTCCCAGTGTTCATAGTTAGAATGCTGAATTTATTCAGTTCTGAAAGCGTATAGAATAATATAAATACGTGATTATTGCAGCGTATTGGAATTACGTGGGTCAATTAAAACCTTTTAGTATTCTATCGTGAAAGTTTTATTTCAGAAAAAGGTTTACGCCTTCAGATATTGTCAAAGGAAGGGGGTGCGATGTGTCTCTGCCACCAAAATCTTCAGAGTTCAGTTCTTGGAGACCCATCCGAACAGGTTCACATGGCATACTTTATCATTTACAATACCTTATAGCGTTAAATAAATTTTGTGTTTAATACAAAATTATTTTGCGCGTTTAACCTCCAGTTGCGTGGAAATCTTTTTTAGCCCAAGGGTGTGTACTGCGGATATAAACGATTAATAATTTTTACGGTGTTGTTATTTGTTCAGAGCGTTTCATAGGTTTTTTTGATCTGGCGTATGAACTAGCATAAATGCATGTTTCAGAATAAAGCGATGGTGCTGTATAGCGTTGCGCTAATTCACTGCAACAAGGCAGTGGTGTGCAACATCACCAAAACGTTCGGGGTCAACTGCGGTCTGCTGACATTCGCCTGGCAGGGTGAGTGTTCGATACTCTGACTGCTGACCAATTTTGAACTGATCGATCTGACTTTCCTACCATAATGTCTCCAGGTATTTAGAATTTCTCTGTGCCAATTATTCCAGGCCTTCTCCTTTATTGCAGCATCAGTAAATTAATAAGCCGTTATTTTGCTTCGTCTTAAGTGTAAATTTGAAAAAATTTATTCAGCTACGTAAAATAAACTTGAAAATGAGTTTAGCAATTAAGGTAATTTTGTAACTGTATTTAAAAAGTATATCGTGACCCTTGGAGTGAATAATTTTTAGTGTGTATTGTATCATTTTGCAAGCAGGTGAGTTCCTTATAGCGCATTTGCCCGGCGGTTTTACACATATACTGAGCGTTGGACTGCACACAACTCCTGATCTCCACATCCTCTCACACGGTAGCAGTACAGTGAGAGCAATTTACATATATTATATTATATATGTATTTATTTATATTCCACTGACATTTCAGATTTCTTGTTGTCATGATTTTTGCTTAAATCGGGGAGAACCAGGCATGGCTATATGCACTCTAAAATAACTAAGAGTTGTTGTGTCCAATGTTATCAATGAAGCTTAAAATCAAAAATTGTTAAATTCTTGTAAGTGATATGCTCATTTGACAGCATAAGAAAACATCTTCAAACTAGATACTGTGAAGTTGTTCATAGATTAAAAGGCAGATCTGACAAGGCTAGTTAGGTCGGGCCATTATACAGTGAAAGATGTAGGTAGACAGCAGGATTCAATTTTTTAATATAAATTTGTTAGTTGTTTCGTATGTATTTTATGCAATAGATACCGATTGGTTAGCTGGTGAGAGGGTAGTGCACGTTGGCAATCAGCATCTGTCGCCAGTTATGAGAAGCAGTCCTGTCTCAGGTGTGCAATAGTTTAGCGCCTTGCTTTATGGGATGTTTTCAGCCCTTACAAAGATTAGACCAACGTTTACTTTTGCATTGTAAACAATTAGCGTCTTTAACATTGTGAACAATATTAGACTTTTGAGCACAAAAAGTGAGAGAATTAATTAAGTAGATCTAGTGAGTTTATTTTCAGGAACGTGTATAAAATTAGATAATAATATTATACTTGTCGATAAAGGTCTTGCAACAATTATTATTGAAGTGCAAAAGTTTATAGTAAGTTACCAAAGGCACATTTGATGATTTGCTTACAGTCATGGAGCTTTATAGTCACAAGGACGGGCGTATTTATCGTCCTGGTGTGTCTGATGAAGCTGTTCTGAAGCTCTTCAGAGAGTCAACGAATGATAAAACGACCAGATTGGCAGTTATTCGTTATGCTGTTGTGCAGCCGAAAGGACTTCTGCTGCTGAGACAGGTGTAATATGACCCTATCTACAAATAAAATTCTTGTAAGTTAAATTATTAAATTGTCATAAATGAGAATTAGCTAAACACTTGTGTTTTGAGAGAAAAATGAGCAGAGGAGTGTCAATTTTGTTGCATGTTTTATTCTGCCTAATATTAGAAGCTTTTGGATTTTTTTTTTTTAGCTGTTTGAGCAAATCAAGGTGATGAGTTTCTGTGATAAGATCGAGCTCCTTGAGGAATTCCTGCTCGGTATGACATTGTGACGCAATTAAGAAACTAAAATTTTGATGCGCCGTACCGGTACCGTATAGAATTATATCAAAGCATTAAGTAACATATGGTTCCATGCAACTGATAAACAAATTTTTTAAATCTTTGCTTGATAAATAATATATATATATTTATCTTTAATTCACCACGAAGGTAGTACACGATTAGCAACAAAAACAAGACGTCATTCAATTTGCATGTACATGTAGCTACGCTGAATATAAAAGTGGCTGAATTTCAACAAAGTGGAAACTACGGTTAGCCACTAGTGACTATCGATAAATATATATTTTGACATATAGTATATTTTACGCACGTAGTTTTAATAATCTGAGTCGAATTTAAAGCATTCACGTAATAATATTCACCATAAGGCGTTTTAGTTTTCATCGACTACACTGTAGTATAATAATTTTTAATTGGATTGCCACTGTTTGCTGAAAGTTTCTGCTATATTTCTGGCCTAGAGATGGCATTTTTTCACATGCGGGGGCTTATCAGTTGCGAGCTGCTGAGATGCATATCTTTCAGTCGAGTTGGTTTCGCTTCACGACAATCTGTCAATCTTCCAGAAAAGGTACTTTCGTGATTTAGATTTCGGATGAGTTTTTTGACAATTCATGTTCACTTTTGACTGTAAATTTGAAAGCAGTTGCATTCCAATGCTCAACGAATATAGATTTAGATGCAGTCGTTATTTATTATCTTTTTCATTTTAAATTACCGCAAATGATTTGAGCTGTGATGCTTAAACGTTTTCGTTCAATGTTTAACAGTTTTTATTTAATTATTTGGCTTCATTTACATAATGATCAAATTAGCTATCTCACATGTGACAGTTTATGCGATTGAAATTTTTTATCTGGTATGGACAATTTTTAGCAAGCTTGTCGTTTTCGTTTTTTGTGAAAGATTGATATAATAATTATTCGACGTGACTGTATCGTTTGACTTATGCTAATTCTGTGCTTGGTAACCGGCAGACCACACGGGTGGAGGTCGCTTGTCAGGATCTACGCTGTCAGCCGACAGTCACCAAGTGTTCCCCGGTGATGGCGTTCCTCGACACTGCTCACTGGTCGAGTGTCAACGTCAATCTGGCGAAGTACCGACGTATGGATCCCCTCAGCGTCCAGTGTCATCTGTTCAAAACCAGACGAACTACGAACGACTCCACAAATGTATGTGGTGCAATAAAAACCGTTGCATCGCATTTTCACAAGCTGCAGCCTCAACAGTCTAAATGCATGGAGGGGGCTCTTAAAGAGTACGCCACAGGCATTTTTGTGTCTGGTATTGCTTAGGTCATAAATTCTTTGACTTATTAAGCTATACAGAATGAATAATTTTTGCGGTGGTTTTTAAGTGGTTTTTAAGCCACAGATTATCATCGATGCATCACGGTCATAGAATTGGAACGGTTTTGCAGCTTTTAAATGATTTCTAGACGCACATCTCGGACGCAAAAATGATATTTACTTTTGAAATATTGTTTATATTTATTGGGTGTTTCAGAGTGTTTGTTTACTCATGTGCATATGTTTTTGTGTAGAATGCGATGTATGCGGACTCAAGGCACGAATCTGTGAGCGAAATGTCTTCAGCCACAGGGTGCAGAGATTTCTGATGATATTGGCAAATTTGGCATAATGTTTGCAATAGAATGACTGTACCACAAATTCTTTAATATATAACTATCCCGGGTTTTCATGATAATTAGGCTAAATCTAGAGTCAAGGAAAATGGAGCAGAATCGGTGAACTTGCCTAATGCTACACACATTCTTATTGATTGCGCAGTCAACATTGTTCAACAGAGAGCCTTCAGCCTTAGCTGATAATTGGAAAAAAAGTGTGCAAATTTGAAGCGATTTCGTGGCATAATTTGAGGTGTGATGATGAGTTTTGCATTCACCTTATAATCTGCAAAGTCTGACTCTGAATTTGTGAGAAGAATATCCAATACATTGAGCATCGGTATAAGTTAACTTAATTTTGATCGTTAAAAAATTAATGAGTACTTTTGTCGAAACTAATATGCTAAAGAATTGAAAAAATGTAGTTTAAATTTACTTTTTTTTCGCATTTTGTACTGCAATGATTTAATTTTAGTATTTACATACTAAAATTGTATTCTGGATTAATAATTGCTACTGCTTGCTGCAGTTCAGATACCAGTTCGATGAAGTCGAGCACGTCCTTTAGTTGCCGCCCCGAGTCTCAGACTGAACTCATTCTCGGCAAGTCTCCCAGATTTGCACGAATCAGCGCTGACCTCGACTCAGAAACAATTGAACACGACCCAATGATGAGAACTGTAAATATGACAGTTGAAGCTTTTAAAAATGATTTTACATTTAAGCAATTTAAGCCTCCTTTTTATTACAATTTGAATTAGGTTAATTTCAGTTACTTGATACCTTATAAATTGCTAAATATAATTTTTATATTATATTTAGCAATTATGGGAAGGAAACGTATGGAGTGCTGAAGAGAAGGGCCGAGGAAAGGCTGAAGCGGAAAAGTTGGATGCCTAGGACCTGCTACGCGGCAGCACACTAGAGAGAGAGAGAGAGATATTATGTTAAATTTTTTTGTTTTCTTACGCTCCGCTTAGATTTAAATGACGTTTAATACATTTTTTGTCGTAGACTAAGTGTTGTTTTGAATGACACAGCATATAGGAGGGGACATGACTTTCCCCTCCTACTCTTGATGTCCATCTCAGCCTGGGCGGACTATGGATGTGCATTACCCGGAGGGCTTTCCCCCTAAATGGTAGTCAGACTGTGAAATGGACGAAAGCCCCGCTATATTATTTATTATTGCTGTGGCAAAGATTTCTTCATCCTCTGATGTTGTGTTTCTCATCCTTGCTGTGTTCAGACAGCAGAACTTTTGTCGAAGCACTTGTCGAAGCAGTTTCCGGACGAGTTGTCGATGAACCTGATCAGTGTTTCACACGACTACGTGCGATGTCAGGTGTGTCTCACCACGCTTTCTTTGTCGTTATTACATTGCTATTATGGACCCAGAGAATCAGCGATTTAAGACATTTTCAATTAGGATAAGAGGAGACAGTCTATCGTAACATAATTGTCCAGAAGACAAAATATCAAAGCTTATTTTTGCATCCAATGCATTTCTAGTTTAGGCTAACAATATTGGTTACACTGTCGCGTAATTTTCATGAAAATTTTGAGTTGAAAAATCTTTGCTATGCTAATTATTGAAAGCATAGCAGCAAACTCACACTGAGGCTATTCATTTTTCAGTGTATTTCAGACCTTTGCGGTGAATCAGTCCTATTTCTTTTATTTTCACTTTTTCATAACGATTTAAGTTCAGTCGAATGACTGGCTATTATATTCAACCTCTTGTCAACGTGTAGTTGCGAAGTTCTCGACTGGCCTGTTATCTCATATGGAGTGTGTGCATGGCGGGGGGAACCAGCGAACAACTCGATCTGTATGCAGCCATTTTATTTTTATAAATTTGTCCAAATTTCTATGGTATGTCTTCTTGCAACGCGTTAAAAATATTGACAACATCTTATCTCGAGCTCTAAATGTGACATCACGTGCTTCTCTGTCTACGGAATTATTTCAATCGCTATTTTAGCATCATCCGTTAGTTCGTTCAATGTCCTCATTTGACAATTTACTAAATTACTGCTTGCGCATACAGAAAGCTATTTTATACATTTTAGCGAAGCTTTGTGGCCAAGTGGTCTAAGTTGCAGACTTCAGATTGCGAGCGTGGCAGAGAGTCGGTTCGAACCCTGGCCGTGTCAAAAGATTTTGAGTCACTTTGTGCATCCTTGGCAAAGGTGTTTAATTTCGTCAGCCCTGCAAATAATTATCTACTAGGGTGGAGTGCAGTAGAGAAGTTGATGTTGAAGTTGAAGTTGAAGTACATCATAGCACAAATGAAACAATTTACAAACAGAAAATAATAGTAAGGAGATATAAGATGATAAGAAAGATAATAAAAAATAACGTCAGGGAAAACTATCTTTATAGATAGCAGCTATAATGTATAGAGTATGCGGTCTAACAAGGAATAAGAAAAACCGAAATGCATGGGTAGCGCTGTAATATTGTTTGGTTGGTGTGCAGCACTTGTCCGGCTTCAGACCAGGAAGTGCAGCTGCGGATGTTTTTTGAATGCTTTTGTCTCATCTGTCGACGTCTGTCCGTCCCCCGACCCCCCTGCCTGTCACATTACTTCACCTGCCTCAGCTTCAGAACGACGTCTTGGCTGTCAGTCTGTTCAACTGTCTAATACATCAATCCAAGTAGACGCACTAATGGCGACCTCAGCACTGATGCTGTGTTTTGGATGCACCTGCAGGCCCAGCTTTATGTTGATATCTTTAATAATAAATGAAAGAATGTAGTCTTTAATTAACAAGCGCTAACATGGATTTTGTATCCCCTGCAGGCCGGGGAACAAAGAATTGGCTTTCATCACAGAGCTTCCAGGGCTAGTAGTAAACGGCGACTAAAGAAGGGGGAGCGGTTCTGTGCTGGCTCTCTTGCACAAAACCGGACTGTATAATTATAGTCTTTGTACTACACACTAAACTACAAAAAAACCCAAAAAACACCATAGATTTGTTTCTATTTCTATTCTTCAGTGTTGGTAGCACAACTCCTATTAAATCAATTGATGTTTTTGACTCTGATATGGCGCATTGATTGAGCTACTGCTTTTTGAATTGCTACCTTAATTGAAATCATTTTATGTACCGTACATATTTAGACTTATTTAATCATCTTTAGTTTTTGTAGTATAATTTATAAAGCGGTGCTTAAAATAGTGTGTCAGTTCATGAAATTTCACACGATTTTGAAATCAGCATTTGCTTGCATAGATTTTTCACATTCCTCGATTACGTCGTAGCAGATCCATTTTTGAGTTCATGCCCATAAATGTTTGGAAATTCAAATAAATTACATTGCAGTGAAATAAGACCTGATATCTTATTAGTCAGAGCTATATATGTAGAATATTATTTCAGTCTAACCAGATTGTGAATTTGTTGCGTGCAGAACGTTCATGCAACACATGGATCGAGACATTGTCGAAATCGATGCTGAATTTTGTGAGAAACTGATCGAAGGTATAATGATGAGATTAATTATGTATCAACTAAAAATAACTAACTAGTCGATAAACTGATATTTAGCTCAAAATCAATGCTATACTGCAGACATCAGTACTTTCAGGCATATTGTCAGCGCTGTCTCCTTTGAATAACTTAATTTTATTATAATTGATGCCAGATATATTTCAGCCCTCGATGACAGTCCAGAGAATGTCAAGATCAAGCAAAGGATACTGTATCGACTGAATGAGGTATGAGATTAGAAAACTCGTCGATCTTTATAAAAGTTGCTTTCTGAATTGTATTTTGGCTACAACCAATTAATGAAAATATAATTTCGTGTGTCTCGCGTTGCTTATATAAAATAAAATAAGGCTATTTAAAACAGGGGCGCCTTTGAACTTGCCGGAACGTTTTTGTGGTTGGGTGGCGCAAAATAGTGATCCGTCCTGTAAGTCTGACTACGCCAGAGACTTTTGCGACGGGGGGGGGGGAAGCGGGGAGGGGGTGCTGGCGAAAATTTTAACTTAGGAGGGAAAAGCCCCCTCCACACTACCGAGTGGGGGGCATTGCCCCCCCCTGCCCCCCCGTTCCGGCGCCACTGATTTAAGAGTACTATTAAAGTAATTCGAATACTGCATGTTTGACTAAATATTATGCATTCCGGTTAAATATAATCAATATTACTTATTTGAATATTTTTGTGCCATCAACTACTTTTTACATTTCATGCGATTTCTACTAGATATCGTTAAATTTCCAATCTGAGTTGTAAATTGATCATGAAATTCATAACAAAATTCTCAGTATAAGCTCTGTTTAAGAGGAGTCGGCACTTATTTCTAGCTATAATAGTTTAAATTATTATTTGACCAGTGTTATACGTTAGGGTCTCTTTCAACCACGCATATAGCAACCATGCTTATGGTCTGCCCTGTCTCGGATGAATCAAGTTGACTTGACTTGCTTAGCTTCCTTCCATATTTTTGTTGCGCTCCTGGGCCCTTCCACTGAACATCCGATAATGCACTCATGCATGCAGTCTGTGCATGCATGATTGAATGCAATCGTTGTGATCGCCCTGTAGAGGGATCGCGTGCGCTGCTTCAAGCTGTGGAAGCACCCAGCCGCGCAACAAGTCGTCGCGCGGTACTACACAGACTGCTGTCTTCGCGACGGTCAGCCTTTGAACGCATAATGGTGCTTTCACATTGGGTCCGAGCTGTGATGTCGCGTAGAAGAAATAAATACTTAAAGATTACACTATAATTTCTTATCTATAAGATAAGCTGCTCATTCAAAGTTTGGCAGCAATGGTGAATTTGCAGGGCTGGCTAATGTAAGAACTCTGTGATATCTCAAGTGGGCGCTAGGCAGGTAGCAGCCACGTGGTCCATGCGGGGTGTATAGAGAGCAAGGTGATTGACTCACGGGACACATTGCTCACTGGTCGTTCACTGGCTTTTTATGCCAAGTGTACGCATGTATTATAATAGTCTATAGTCTATATTGTAGCCTGCATGAAATTTATCATTGAGGATTTTGGTCTAATGATCAACGCACAAGTTGCGCTCGACGCGGCGACTTAGCATAAACGTCAGCGACTGTCATTGTCTAAAAAACCACCGACCCTAAACCACTTCCCACCTGCCAATATCCAATCTATTTTATAAAACATCTATGCGGCCGGCGCCGTGCGTCACGGTCAACCAGGGAACAATCGCCCCTCGCTCTCACCCTCTCGCTTTTACTGCCAACGACCGCATTGTCGCACCATTAAACGGTTTACGAGGCTCCTCCTCGCTGCGGCCTTGTTCGCTGGCTTTATGTATCTAGGGGCCGAGGGGCACTAAATATTGGCTGGACTAGAGCATTGATCGCCGCTGAAAGGCCGTGTGGTCAGCCCAGGCCGTAGAGCAGGGACGCCAGACCGATTTTGAGAGTGGAGGGGCAAAGTCAGGGAAATTCAGTTTTCCTGTCCAACCTAAACTCATGAGCGGGGGGGGGGGGGGTGATGCTGACAGGAACTTCTTTGTTTACAAAAGACTCTCAAAATTTCAGGGTACGGACCACTCATTTAACCCTAAAAAAAATCTAAATCTAAAACTTGCGGCGTAGGGGTGGGCGCAGAAGCATGGGGGAAAAATGTACGTTTCCTCCCCCACCTTCCCTAGTGGGGAGGCATTGCCCCCCTGCCGCCCTCCCCCCACGTTCCGGCGTCTCTGCTGTAGAGTACGCCAGGGCGCTCCGGTCAAGGGATCGGACGGAAAATGGACAAAATATTGCGGGAATAAAGAAATCATCAAGTGTTTCACGGGCTCGCTGGGCGCGCGGCAAATAAATGAATAATTGACGACTGTCGCTGGAAGAAAAATGATTTTAATGGAAGAGTTGGAGAGCGTAAATGATGATATATGCAGAGGTACGTGTGTGAAGGAGAAACTATGCTCAAGTGTTTTGTATGTGTGTATGTACATGAATATACATAGTTTTGTTTGTATACTAGCATCAAAAATAATAATTGTAGGCGCGGAAGAAACGCAGCAGAGCACAGAAAGCGGATGTAGAGAATTTATTAGAGGCCTGATTTTAGAGTAGAAGAGTGTTGCTAACGAAGAAAAAGAACAGTCACCCATGAAATTAAAGGGTGTAAAATTTAAGTTAGGTTTTTTTTTTGGTTACAAAATAAGCTGCAAGCTCATTTTAAATTGTGATCTCTTATTCATGTCATTGTTAGCACTCAATTTTCTTATATTATTATATATTAAAAGCTACAAATATTTTTCAATTGTAGATGACTATGCTACGTACATCCCATTGGAATTGGGTGACGAAGGTGAGTAAATTTTTAGCGTGAATTTGCAAGTACTCCAAGAAAAAGCATAAATGCTAAACTGCTTAAAATGATTGATCAATACAATGCAAAAATACCAAATTAGAATTAGAAATAGAAAAAGCCGACATTCGATTCATAAAAATCGATCTAGTTACAGAAAGCCGTGGGCCTACAATACGCGTATACTAGAAATTCTAAAAGCATCCACTTGTACTTGCATGATATTTCTATACGCAATAATTCGATATTGTCTATCTTCCAAAAAATGATCATATTTATTTCGCACATAAATTATATTTGGAATATTTAACAACTCTCGTCATTCCAGCATTTCTAGAATTCATGTTCTGTATTCACTAGGCCACTATTGTAGAAGCCCAGTGTTGCCTTCGTTACATTTCTAATTTTCTATCTACAGCGTGTTCTCCAACATTCCGCTCACAGGAGGCCGTTCTCAAACTCCTGCAGGAAATGGGTAATCACCGAAACTATGATACTATTCACAACAACATGCGAATGCGCCCATTCGCATGTGTCTGTCCTGAAGTCAAAGTTTTCATATGGATACAGAATCCACAAAGAAGTTTCCGGAAATGCAGTAAATTAGCACGTGATAACTTAGCGAAGTTTTTTACATCATTGACCCATATATTCTATGGATGATGTTATTTTTTTACTGCCTTTTTACTGCTAATGGTCCTTATTGTTCGATGGTGAATAATGGTTAATATAGCTGATTTACAACTAGGTATGGTTGACGTGTTTTGGCATACCGGTATATTATTGATCGTTAATTTTAGCTGATAATTCTGCCTTAAATTGATCTAAAAATTGTTAAATGCCATAACACAAAGCAAAGTTGAAGAATTGTACGATAATTTATTGATGCTTCTGGATTTGTACAGCAGTTTACTCCATAGGATATACAAAACGCTACGACGTCAAATGAATAGAATTATGAACAATAATGGTTTTTTGTTTCTTTGCCTTTAGATCCCGAGTTGAAGACTGGCAGCAGCCTTGGAGGAATAGCCGTTGATTCGCAATTCATCCGCCAAACGATGCGTCCAGCAAATCACGCCAAAATTCCACCCTAGCGACAGAAATTTGTCACCGGATTATAATCGAGTTTGATTTGACGCGGGTGCAATGTGCGTTCAATGGTATTGAATGATGCTGATTGAGCGCCTTATATTTCCTTCAATAGCGGATGATTGATCTGCAAAATATCATTCTGCATGGTTGAGAAAGTAGCTATTTTGACCTTGCAGTATTCACTATTACTGTAACACTAAAGATGAAAGTTATGCCATTTTTACTGCAGTCTAATTAACACTTGAAGGATTTAAAGAGTATGGCTACAAGATCCTCTTTGATTGAATAGTTACTTGTAAATTCGCGCGTTGAAATAGCTCGCTTAATATAGTATATATGTACAACAAAATATAAAACTCTGCATTTATTTGAATTTAATCGTTACGTAAATCTATTTCTTCTGCGTTAAATTATACCGTTAATTGTTTCATTTGCATTGATAATATAATGATAGCCTCTTCTTCAGTAGCCTATTGCTGCGGTCGCGTGATACGAAAATTGATACGTTGATGAATGTGCTGAGACGGCATAATTAAAAAAATGTTACATTAATCAGTGACGTCGTGTAGTTCATAAAAAATAAAGAGTAAAATGTGATGTAAATGATGTCTTCTTCTAAGCGGACCATTAGTACTTTAAATATCTCGTCGTATTCTATATGTGAATCGTGGTATGCAAGTACCTACAATTTTAAACCTCTGATTTTAAATCTCAGGCTCCAGCAATCAATCCAGCATTTGAATCATTCTAGGACGTTGAACAAGGTCGAATTGTTGCCCGTGCTAATACAAGCGCACGACTGTGCCGCGGTACTGTGTAGCAATGCATTAAGGGTCTTTTTCAATCATGCATATTTTGCATGCAATTTTGAATGCAATTTTGCATGTAAACCGTGTTTAGGCGGACGGACAGCCGTTGTCATGACAACGATTTCCTTAACTGGGTTTCATGCACCGTTTGTTCCTTAACTGGGTTTCATGCACCGTTTTTTCCTTAACTGGGTTTCATGCACCGTTTGTTCCTTAACTGGGTTTCATGCACGGCTTGCACGAAACCCAGCTAGGGACAGTTTACACTGTCATTTTCGTACCATGGTTGCATGCAAAATTGCAACGTGGAAAGGAAGCCCAAACCTCGGTTACATTAAGTCGTTCCTTCTGGCAGTCTTCCGAGAAGAACGGTCTTTACTGGAAGACGCCGTGATGACGCATCTTGCCGGAAGACAGCGCTTTCTGGCGCAACGCGTGAGCTTACATCAGATCTTGGAGTCGTCCTCCCATTAACCACAGTGTACATGGAATATAACCAGAGCTTGCGCTAAGACGCGTCTTGCGGGAAGTCGTCGTCAAAGACGGCGTCTCTGAAGGCGCAAAGTTATGCATCTTGTCTTTAGACTGGATACCCGGAAGAACTTGCCTAAGAATCCAGCCTGACGATCTGATGTAACTCGAGCATTAATCAGTCGCAATGTCCTCCCAAGCCGAATGTGCGACGAAGGATTGACGGTATTGAAGTCCTCTGCAAAGCGAAGCTGTCGGGAATGGATCGTAAAAGCAGCGCTGTTTGCCCGAAGCAAGTTAGTCCAATTCCCGCAGCTCGTTTGACGGCCGGTCCTCCAGATTACACTGCAACGGAATGCCCTCTTGCCTCCGATATCGACCGACTGCTGCAGGAGCAAGCTCTATGACTGGAGGAAGGACAATTTGATTGGTTCATTTAACGACGCTCTTCTAGTTTAGTAGGGCCTAAACGCCTAATGGCGCCCATAACATACAAGTATGTAGGCCTATTCTATAAAACTTCAAGCATATCGAAATGGGAGCAATTCGGATCCCGGGCAGGACAATCCCCTTCTTAACTTAAGTACCAGAACATCACGGATTGTGTGATGGAAGCAAAAGTTGAAAGAAAGAAGTCAGGGAGAAGATTTAAAAGTGTTATGATCGTATACTGACTAATGTTTTTAAAAGGAATGCACCTGTATGTTTGCCGTTGTAAAGGGACGGGCCTGGTCCGACGTTGTGAAGGGACGGGCCTGGTCCGACGTTGTGAAGGGACGGGTCTGGTCCGACGTTGTGAAGGGATGGGCCTGGTCCGACGTTGTGAAGGGATGGGCCGGGGATGGATAAGCTGAAATGATTTTGATAATGCAATGGGGCAATGAAAAATCATCACTGTGTCACTCTATGTACATTAGCCTCAGCCTATAGTCATCAAACAATATCATTTTCATTTAATCACAAATGTCGATCAGTCAACTCGCTTACTCATCCCCTCTCGATAGTCTACGCTGTTTCTGTGACAACCTGTACGAATCGCTTCAGCCTTGCGATCATGGACGAGCAATGGATGGATGCCGGCCTTGGTTCCACGACGTTGGCCGGCATTCAATCAAGCGTGGAACGATTTGAGAAAAGCGGCTGCGGGTGTAGCTGCCCTGTACACTTACCACCATAAATAGCAGAACGTACAAGTGGCAAGGGCGAGAATATACATGTAGAGTCTGCGTTGAGTTAGGGTAAGGTTTATACATTGAGGTTGCCTTGTTAGAGCAAAGGCTGCATTAGGATTATGGCTAGGTTACGGTTGGAGTTTCGTTAGCCATAGTCAAAGTTGTCAAAGTTACATTATAAAAGGGGCGTAGTAAGTGCACGAGGCAGCGTCCTCTGCAGTCGTTTTTCGATTTACGGACCCGGGTCATGACCCGGGTAGAAACGGGTCATGACCCGCGCGACGGCGCTGGGAGCAGATAGGCCCGGTCGGCAGTGGAGCCACTCGTTGCGCGGTGGATCATAGGGCGGACGGGCGGGCGGGTCCTATCTCCGACTGGACGCCTTTCATCAGGGTCCCAGCGCGGACATCCACCGCTCCATCACTCCCTTCGGCGGAGAGCGCTTCAGTGGCGTAACTACCGGGAGCGCATGGGGGGGCTGACCCCCAAATGAAACATCTATCTTCCAGCTGCCCCCCCCCTCCAGTTGGCAAGACAACTAAAAAGTTTTTCTTGGGGTCTCATATGCATTGTTTGCAAAGGCGGTTTTCAATAATTGTGCTGAGTTGGGTCAAAAAAAGTCAATCAGATCAATATCCTTGCGTTTGGGTGCGTCTATCGGTGATAACGAGACCAGGGACGAAAGCTAGGTTAAATTGAATGTTTTCAGTGTTACCTTCAGTTGTCACCACCCCCGGGCATAAGCTGCCAGCCCCTCCATTTTCTCCCTTGTTTGGAAAGTCTAGTATACGCCCTGGAGCACTTGTCGATGCCGGGCGCGCGACGGTCAAAGTATGGCCGAGTGAATTAGAGCTGGATGGATTTTGAAAAGTCGAAATGATTCGGTGATCTATAGGCACTTTAAGGGCGGTTGACTTTGGGAGTCTAACCCCCCCCCCCCCGCTCTCCATTAAAATGTTAAAACATTAATTTTGACATTTTAAGTTTTGTGAGAAAGACTACAATAATTTTTTACCTAATAAATTTAAAAGTAAGTTTTACAAAACCAGGGGCGGTTCCAGAAATTATTGATGTGGGAGGCGGGAGGGGGGGGGGGATTT
>JAQIWG010002004.1:0-21956 GCA_034695025.1 Chamaedrilus cognettii | reverse complement strand
CTCTGCATGAATTGATTTATAGAATGAAATGGTGTTTAAAGGACTTATATGAAGACAAGACGCACGACAGCAAGAGATCGCAGACTCACAATGCACGTCTATGTTTGAACAGAGGACATAATACAATGATTTTCAATCGAGTTGTGCAAGTCCTAAATATTGTCCGATTTGCCTAAATTTTTTTCTGTTTTATTTTTAATGCAAATGGAACAGAATGGTGGGTTGGAGGATATCGTTTTTCAACATTCATATTTTGGGACCACCCTAATATATATATATATATATCATATAGCCTTGCCCTATATGTATTCAGTTACAATATTCAATGTAATATTGTATTTTGAAGTCTATGACATTTTTAGTTATTGCGGTTTCATAGAATATATAGTTGGGCCAATTTTCTGTCGCTAGGTCGGCGGAAAAGATTTGCTCAAACGCACATGGAAGGATCTATCCGAACATATCAAAGTTGTGGTGAGAGCTTGTTACCTGTTCTTTATATAACGGTTCCTAGTGCTATGCGCCTGGAACACCTGTATGTCCAGAAATTTAAAGATTTAGGAAAAGTGTGGAAATTCTATGTCGTTTTGTGTGTGTTTTGTATGTGTACAATTCTCGCTAATCAATGAATGAAATCACGGTATTCATTAAAAACTGAAAGATCTAAATTTATAATGTAGATTTTAGCGGATCTGTATGTTTTGCTGTCAGTGTGACAACAAAGACATCACGCCTCGGATAATGGAGACAAAGTGTCACTGTCTGCTCTTCCTCAACATTGCCAAGTCAGTCAAATACTAGTGTCTTGCAAATGTAGCATCGTGGAATTACTGCTGCGATTTAGTATTCATGTTGTTGCTTGATTGGACGATGGCTTTGGCCAATCACGTGCAGCGATAGGCGATGACTTACGTTTTGTGCTGTGGTCGACCCAGCCGTAATGAATAAATGCAATGATTTAATTTGAATTTAATCCGATGCTATGGAGATATGGCACATTTTTTATATAAACGGACACCGTATGATCAAATTATAAATGCACTGAGTCCATATTATCACTTTAGTTAATATTGATTAATCTCTTTTTTAGATGCTGCCTTTTCGTGCAATAAAGTTATGTGTCTGTATTCATTTGTATTATTGTTGCGGCTGCAATCTAACTGTTAGTAATACAATGAGTGTCATTTAGTGTTCGGAGATAAATCTGACCCCCTTTTCATCTATTTCTTTGTGTACATTGTATAGCGTTATTGAACTGTGCTTATTGATACCTTGCCTACATAATGTATTGTTTGATGAATAAATCGAATTAAATTGAATTTTTTGACACAGATATGAAAAATGTCAATGTGATCAACGGATTGAGATTTTCCCAGGTTGTGGAAATACTGTGACATCGCACTAATGCATCCAACGACCATCGACCAGTGACTTATATTTCTTATTTACACTGCTATTTATTTTGTTGTTCGTGGTGTTGTTACGCAGGTATGCAGCGGGCACCACGCCGTGGGGAAACCCGAGCCCGACGAGCTCGACCTTTGAACCCCAGCGACACGACGACGGGTTCCTGGAGGTCATTGGATTCACTGCCGCCTCGCTGGTAATGGCCTGTGTCGATCATCTCATTTTGAATATCTATCTCCTTGTCTTGTTATCAATTTCTTTCTATCTTCTGACGAATAAACGCACATGCTTTGGCCACACTTGAATAATATATTTTAATAATAAATGTACACAACGGACAACATTACAGGCCCTTCAGCAAGGCAGTTAAACAAACAAGTGTCGTTAGCTGCTCGCCCTGTGCCAGATAATTATTTTTTTGGTTGGCGTCACAAGGGGCATCTAGCCATAAAAACCCAGCAGTCCTCACTATGGCTCAAATCGTCTACGCTATGTGAAAATATGGACAATGGCATAATTGATGTCAAAAAGGCAGTTAGTTAGTGACCTAGATAATTTTTAATCATGCATAGTAGGAACGCATGGTTACGCGGACGGTCGACAACACAACCGCCCACCTAGCCTGAAGAAGAAGGGCAGAAGAAAAGGGGCGGAAGTAAAAGGGCGGAAGAAAAGGGGCGGAAGTAAAAGGGCGGAAGAAAAAGGCTAAACTAGACAGTTTTGCTGGCGCAGGCGGGGCTGCAGATCGGCGCGCACGGAGGCATACGCCTCACCCAGTGCGCGCGAGTCTGCCTCACTACACGCAAGACGATCCCCATGCAGGTGGACGGGGAGCCGTGTCGCCTGCTGCCCTCTGTCATAGAGATCAGTCTGCGCAACAGGGCCGCCGTGCTGATGAAACACAAGCGCAGCAACGTCGCGACTCCCGCTGCAGAGTCAGTGCTCGTCGCCTGTGGTTCTTAGGTTTAGTTCTTGGCTGGTGTTTGATGTTGGTTGGACTTGAGGACCGTGCATAGTGGGTGCCTCTTGTCTTGTTACCTTTATAACCGATCTGAGCTGGATTCCTGTTACGCTGTTCATTTTAATTTTTGATTTTTTGGACCGACAACTTCTGCAACGCAGTGATATTTGTTATTGCATCTTTTGCTTTGTAGCTTGCCACATGTAAGTTGCTTTTAAACTTGTTACATTTCACAACTGCAGAACATTACTTTGAATTCATATTTATCAACGTAGTGGTGCTAGCATGCTGTATAAGCTCTTTTGAGGGTCCACCGTTTATTATGTACACAACGGAGAGGTGGAGGGTATTGTAGGTCAAGGCGTTTGCTGGCTCATTTTGACAGGTGGGGGGGGGGGGCTCAGGGAGAATGTAAACACAGCCTGAGACGGCAGCGTACTGCTATAGTGCCCTGACACTAGCGCTGACTTGCAGTAACCTTTGGACTGCTACAATATCACTGCTACATTTTGGACTGCGGTCGTATCAATATTTGCCACTGACAGCACAGCGCCAGTCAGCGCGGCAGGCTGCATGCTAGAGACGTGAGATCAGAGAGAGATGGCGGGCGAGCTCTACCAGTTAATAATCATTTGTAATTTATTTGGCTGGTTAGTAGATTTTCGTTTATACTGTCGTTCTTTCCCAGGCTTCATGTCTGATTGTTGTCCGACAGCAATAATTGTTCTGTTGGATTGTGTGCAGCGCCCTTGTGATAACTTCCATCATGTTAGCCTGCTCTAAAAATTGTTTGAAAATTATTATAGCCCGCATGTGGCTAGATTTCATTGAGACACCACTGATTGCCAAATGTTTATTTGTGTGTTTCCTGCATTGATTTCAGTCCACCCGCCTTCTATTAGTAAGTCACAGGAAGGAAATATTTGATTTATGCGATTCTCTTTTATCTGATCTGGTATCTTTCCATTGTCCATTGTCTGGTTAGTCATATACCAAACCTGCACCTAATGCTTTAAAATCAGTGCCACCATACCAATACAATGAGTTTGACCAAGCAGAATTTAAATGTAAGCTTTGATAAGCATTACAATATCAGGATCACTTGTGCTCTGATTTCTGCTAATTGATCAAGATGTGGATTGTATCCAATCCATATATCTATGCTACTACAATATACATTAACATGGGTTTTTTCACCAATTTGGTACTGAAACAGAAATCGAAAGTTTTGTTATATTCGATGGGTAGTTGTATTTCTATGTTGAAGACCTGTATAACTAAAAGTTGCTTTCTACTGAACTAAGCTGATTAATCACGGTGTTTGGTGTTTGGCTCCCTCATTGACTCTCTTTGAATACAATGTTGTCACTAAATAATTACTTCCCTTCGCTTTCAAACATCATCGGCTCTTATAATTATTTTAGAGGCTTTAATGTATCGTGAACGCGCTGTGAATCATGCAGTTTTTATAAACTCTAGTAATATGACGTAGGCTCTATTGGTGGTGGTTCTTGAGAGTTTAAGGACTGTGTGTTTGGTGTCTATTAGATTAGATTGTGAATTGCATGCGACACTTGAATTATTGCGCAACACAGCAGCAGCATTCTATTTATGCCTCTAAACAGTATGCATTGTATTCAATAATTGTAATTAATTGACGTTCAATACAACATCATAGATACAATGTATCTATGACATAGATACACCATGATACACCATGTCATGGTGTAGCCTGCCGCTGCAGCGCACAACTGAATACATAGTATGCCGCTGCAGCGCACAACTGAATACATAGTATGCCGCTGCAGCGCACAACTGAATACATAGTAGCCTACAAGTTGCGCCGCCGCAGCGCGATGAGTGGAACAAAGCATTGATTTATTTTTTATCAATTCTCAACTCCGCGTTGAGTAACTAGCAGCAGAGCCCTATTAGTATAGTGGTGTGTGTGTTTGTGTGGCAGTTCCATAGACTACCCGCCAGTCAAAGATCCAGTGCGCGTGCTAGTGAAGTGGGTCGCCGCCTCCAACTATCAAACACTGCGCTACGACAAAGCAAGCCTGCAGCACACTGGTACACCATTCACTGTCTTAACGGTTCTTGTTTATGGCCCATGTATAGGAAAGCGATTGATATTGGAATCATGGTAGCATAAGTGCTATGCCATTCAAGTAGATAGTGCAGATAAGCTACTACTGCACTATTTTCATGAGAAACTAATTTTGAATTTTAGATCATTGGGAGCACTGACAGAGCATTGACTGGCGTAATCATGACATTTGGGAACACTGGTACAGCATTTATTGCCTTCAATTTTATTATTATTTTGTGTTCTATCTATAATTTATATGAGTTGCAGTAAATCATATTTCAATACTCGCCCTAACAAGTGAGTTGAGCTCGAGCCTGTCCTTGTATCGTCCCGCTGTGTTGTGCAGCGATGGTGCTCGGTCACATAGAGCTGGATGGGTCGGGGGATCTGGAGGAGGCTCGAGTCTCCATCGACAATCTGCGCGTGGTGCGTGGGCCTCTGACCAAACCTATTAACCTCTGATCTGACGTATTAGGCTTAACGCTAAATGTAGAGCTAGTAGGTCAGTCGGTTGAGTCCCCTGTCTGTGCCAGTCTATGATGTGCGCCTGTCTGTGCCAGTCTGTGATGTGCGCCTGTCTGTGCCAGTCTGTGATGTGCGCCTGTCTGTGCCAGGCTGTGATGTGGGGTGGTATGTTCAGGAACTACCGGCTATCAAGTGGTGATGTAGGACAACCTATTTATGTAACTTACAGCTTTTCTTTTTGCTGACTCAGGCATTAATGAGCAGCAGGCCTCCTGTCTGGATCAGATTGGCAGAGGGCATCCAGGCAGTTGGCTGACACCTGCCCAGCTATAATACCCAGCTATCTCTTGCCAGCTCAAAACGCCGCTACTCGGATGGTCTCTCACACTTCTTGGCTTACAGATTACAGTGATAGGCTGCTCAATAATCTTCTCATTCTCTTGAGCTATGGACCTCTGATTTTGATTTGATTCTGGTTATATTTGCAATGCTTATGCTGGGTCTTTCAATACAATGTTGAGATCATGTTTCACAGCACCAAGTACATTTACCATCTGCTGCATCTTTATTATTTATTTTCTTTTATCGTTGTTCTTGTTTTGGTTCAGGCTAGCTATCGGGACAGCACTTCAGTGTCTGGCCTTCAGTCCTATGGTGGGACTCTGGCCGGACTGGCGGCTAACTGGTGCTATCTGGACTGTGAGTGGCTTTTACTTTACTTTTGTATTTTGACTAGGTTTTGGACATCTATTCTGCTTTGAACTGTTGGTTTTACAAATTTTAAATAAATTTTTTAATAAATTTCTGAATGCATTTTGGACCAAAAGTTTTGAAATGTTAGACTTGACTATTTGCTTGAGACTGAATTATTTTTTGCAATGTATCGGTTTTCAACTGTGAACAAGTCAATTTAGGAATAATTTTGTTTTTTATCTTATGCACTTAGATGGAATATATGCAGACGTGAAATCTGTGCCGACTGTATGATGCGATTGTTATATATTTAAATTCAGTTGTTGTGTTCTTGTTTGTTGTTCTTGCGTGCTTTAAACTTTTTCAATATATCATTCTTGGTTTTTTTTTCTTGCTCAGTACTAACTTCTACAGTATATCGTTCTTGTTTTCTGTTCTTGCACCTTAATAAACTCCATCGTATATCGTTCTTGTTCTCTGTTCTTGAACATTAATAAGTTCTGCCGTATATCGTTCTTGTTTCCTGTTCCTGTGCGCAGCCGTGACGGCGGATCGGTTCTTCCAGATCGATCGGACCCAGGAGCACTCCTACTACGTCTTCGACATTGCCTCCGACGCCCTCTACCTCCTAAACCTCGACGTCCTGCCCCCAACCTCTCCCCCCCCACTCCCCTCGTTCCAAAACGGTTCCGGCGCCATGGGGGGGCGTGCCTCACCCTTCGTTTTGGCGATCGATGGCGCTAGCCGAGCTGGAGGAGAGGAGGGGGTGGCGGATACTAAATCTGGGGAGGGTAGGAGGGCTGGGGGGCTTGGGGGGGAGGGGAGGAGGGGAACGGCAGGAGGGGGGCGACAAGTCGCAATGGAGCTCGACACAGTTGTACCAGCGCCCAGGTGAGCGGAGTTAGCCAAACGATAAATTAATTCTACACTAATTCGATTTACCCCACGCCGACCACTATGAAACCATGGCGTTACAGGCCCTTCTGCAAGGCTGTTTAATTACACAAGTGTCGCAAGCTGCTGGTCCCAGATAATAATTTATTTGGTTGTTGTCAGGAAGGGCATCCGGTCGTTAAACCTTGTTAAAACTCAGCTCCAGCAGTCTTCACTATTGCGCAGTCGTCTAAACCGGTGTGTAAACGCGAACATCTGCAGAAAGGTGGTGGTTTGTAGCGATTAGATTGAAGGGGTTTTAAAGCTTTTGTCACTTGGTAACGTTACCATTTTTTTGTTGTCCGCTCAGCGCGTCGCCACCAGAGCGCAGTGAGCTGCGACTGATGCGGAACGCTGGGACACGCTCCAGGGACCAGTCCCATCTCTCCCTTGCCACGCAGCGTGAGCTGCCAAGTTGTTTGGTTTAAATTTTTAAATTTTACTGCATTTGGAGTACCGTCTAGAATAATAGCACGCTGGTTGGATCGTTTCAATTCGTATCGGCCTTTGAGTTCATTTTAATTAATCGGGGTGTGTGCCAGTGAGACGGGCTGGCAATCGGTGAATCATCCAGTGTCTTTCAGTAACGACTCCTGTGAAAGGGATAAGCAGCCAATGACCGGTCATCTCTAGTGGCGCGCGGTGGACGTGTGATGAAGCGGCCTAATGTTCATAAATCTCATATCATGCTCCTTCATTCTGTAAGCTATAAGTTCGCAATGAGCTATTTTGACACTAGTTGACATATATCTTGCGCAGTATTTTACCAGTTAATGAGATATCTCAAATAATTTTTTGCTGCTTAATTTTTTTCGTTGAGAAATCTGGGTTATTTTGTTGTCTTTAAATTCGGCGAATATCAAATTTTTTCATGCGAATCGCCAAAAATGAGCTGTTGTGTTCAGTTTTATCCTACAATATCATGGAAAGCAACTTGGCTGCGTTATCGTGTATAAGAGATAAAAAAATATATTTTTTGCCTTACCTACATTTTATTTTCTAAAACTTTGCCTTTCTTGTTGATGAATTAATCAATGTGATTGACCTGGCCTATATGGGGTTTTAATTACCGTAAGTAATTAACGCATATCTTCTTTTAGTGACTCAGTGTTTTATTATCTGGGCATCTGAACAAAGTTGACAAATTCTTTTTGAGAAACCGTTAGCAGGTGCATATCATGCGCCTTAGCATTCACATACACCTTTAACGTATTACAGCGATTACAGATTTACTATTTTTAACATAGGCATTTGTTTCAGAGCCTACTCTAGAGTGTAGGCATTTGTTTTAGAGCCTACTCTAGAGTGTGAGAGAATTTTTCGCAGAAATTTGATATCGAACCACCCAGTGACCAGCCAGGCTGGGCCTATTGTTACTTTACTGGGCCACAAGTCTGGCGGTGATTTTAGCCTGCTTCTCACGCTAGCAGCTCAGCCCGCTGTGTGCTAAAAGATGCCAGAATCCAGACGCAGCCTGGCTGATGGTAGCCTGCTGCTCGCAGAATCGATCAATACTAGTTGTCTATTAACCAGCGATACTGCAGCTACTGTGAGTCATCAACTCGCTATCGTAATGCCTGGCCCCAGTGGCTTTGAAGAAGACATAATTATGACCCGAAGTCGAAATTGAAAAATATGATATATCATGTTGCCTGTTCTCAATCTCCATTCACTGATGATTTTGACTTCCAAATGGCATTGAGAAGTGGTGTAAAAAAAGCGACCAAGTGTGCATCGCCTGTGGATGAGTATGTACATTGGCAAAAAATTCTGCCTAAGGTGTTGAAAAAATGAGCATTTTGCACCGAAGTGGTGAATAAATTGAAAATACCCAGGCCGAGCTCTGTCCTATGTATGCATATTATGCACGTCCAGGGCTGTAGTCGCGGTCATACGGGGGTATACGCCGTATGACCACATCTTTAATTCGTTAAAAGCGTATGACCACTATTTTTGAACAAATTTTTTTTTAAATATTTGTTAACTACTAATAAGTGGTAATACTACAAGTAAATATCTCAAAAAAAGGTCAAATATTTTAGATTTTATCCAAACATTGCACATTATGTGTACAAAACACAATATTCAAAAACGCTGAAACGCTGGCGGGGAGGGTAGGTAGGGGACAAACAAGGATAGAGAGTCGTATGATCACTCACTACTTTTTTTACCACTACACCACTGTGCACGTCATATGTTAGCTTTTCTTAAGTTTATATACGCTTACGTTTTTACATATTTACGTACGTTGTAAATACTGGATATTTTTTGCAGAACTGTTTGAGGCTTGCAAAACTGGAGATTTGACCAAGGTACGGTATATGCTATTTAGCATTAAATGTCGTGAGTTCATCCCCCCCAGCCTGTTGAACGAATTTAAATTATCGATACTTTGCATTTATTTAGTGGTCTGATCTCTTGTTGGGGTGTGGTGTGGTCTCTTTTTTCTCTCTTGTTTTCCTTCCTTCCTTTTCTTAGACTGCTAATTCAAGACCCGACGGCTGCTAAGTAGTGGTATTGGATAAACTTGCATGCACAACGTTTTACTGCACTGAGGCATAAAATGTATATCAGGCCTTGTGTCTGTGGAAGATGGGCAAAGTGTATGGAGGCATGCAGGAGGCTCTGTTTCCTGCACAGTGCATAAGACAGGTAGCTATTCCTCGCCGGATAGCCTCTAAGGTGATGAGCTCCTACTCTACCGATAGTACTGACTACAGTAACAGCCTGCAGTTAGTCAATGATTTTGTTTTTCTTCTCGTTGGGCTGAAAAACTTGCAGGAGGACGTTCCAACATGCTGGCAACTGATCTCAACGGCTCGTGTTAATCTTCTTGTTCTCTTGTTTTTGTTTATTCAGCTGAAGAACGCGCAGGATAAAAATGTCAATATGTAGGCGACAGTTAAGAACAGCTGGTCGTAATCTTGTTTTTGTTTGTTCAGCTGAAGAACGCGCAGGAGAACGGGGCCGAGATGCTGGCGACAGACAAGAACGGCTGCTCGGCACTGCACCTTGCTGTCAGGCTGGGCGGGTACAGAGTCATCGTGCGACATCTGCTCGACACTGGTAACAGGCCCCCCCTTCCCTCCCCTGCCCCCCTTTCCCTCCCCTGCCTCCCTTTCCCTCCCCTGCCCCCTCTTCTCACCAAGTAGTTCTGCTATTGGCTCTTCCATTTATCACATACGCACGGGGAAGGACATAATGTTTTGGTTTTGACTCGTTTATTTATTGCGTTATAACGCACACGGGGGGGGGGTGGTGGAGCAAAGTTGTACTGTGGGCTCAAGACCATCGTACGACACCTTCTCGATAATGGTAACAAACCCCACCCCCTTCCCTGCCCCCTTCTGAGCAGGTTTTAGGCAGTATAATTATTATGTGCACAAGGGGAGACCGGGCAAAGTTTGTTTGGACTCCTCTATTACTAAGGCGTAATGTTGTCCGAAAATCGTATATGATTTCATATAATTTTGATGCTTAAATTTTGTGAACTGACGGTATTACATGTATATTGATTACCATGTGTTTGTAGCCCCTGTGACGCTGATAGACATGGTCGACAAAGACTTGTGAGCATTTGAGTATTCTAGATTATATATTCTATTCTCAACGTATTGGGCGCTAATTTAATATTAACATGCTAACAGTACTCTAATGGTTATCGCAGTTTTTAACGTTATCTCGTAAGTATTTTTATGCATGGACTTTGTATATTCGTGTGAATGTTCTTTGGACTTTTTCTGGTGCTGCGTTTTACGTAAGGGTTTTTGCATCTTTCTGTCGCCAACAATAATGAAGATTTTTGCTGGATCGATGATCGTTTGCTCACGACACTTGTGCTTATATCACCTTGCTGAAGGAATCTTGGCCACTGTTGCGGCGTTGTTGTAGTTCGTTTGTAGTTCATTTTAATTTTAAGGACCGTGTGTTGTAATAAACACCGTTACACTCTGGTTCAGTGCCCCGGGGCCAATCAAAGAACCTCGGACCCTTCTTTATTGGTCACTTTTTACTACTTGCCAGGGAGCTCTGGGCTGCAAACCAATTCCTTATTCCCCGGTTTGCAGGGTGTGCAGTAGTTAGTTACTGAGTAAGTGCTGCGCATGTGCAGACGCCGTACTGCGCTGCACCTTGCTGCATGGCTCCATCTGGAGGCCATCTGTCAGATGCTCGTCGAGGCGGGCGCGTCTAGGGACAGCACTGATGCTCAGGTCAGTGTCTAGGGAGAGCGCCAACGCTTTGGTGTCTAGGGACAGCAACTACTCTTGTCTGTGTTTGTATTGTCTTTTTTGTGATCAATGAGGCCTGCAGCAGTCACAGGGGCTAGCTTGATAAATACACTGAATTACTAGCACGGCTTACTTGCAGAATATTTTTTGCCGTGCTCATTAATTTTGGTCATCAGGAGAAACTTTAGTCAACATTTATGAAGGTTGAATAATTAAAGATTTATTTTAAAACATAATTGACTAAGTCAAGGCCTTAAGAAACTTAGAATAACTTTGCTGTTCACTTTGAACACAAAATAAGCAAAGTTAAAGAAACTAGAAGAGATAACATTTAGCAAGCCAAATTGCATAAGGTGTGAATATTTCTGTCTCTAGCTGTCCTAGCGTTCTCTCCCACTGTCGCACCCTCTAGCAAGTACAATTCATAGGCTGTAATCCTCCTAAGTGACATGTATGTGAGTAGATCGGGTCAATGCTTGCAGGGCTTTACACCGAGTGAACTGGCACGTAGAACCAATGACCCCAAACTCGCAGCCTACCTCAGCGGTAACTTCTTCTTTGATTTCTTCTTTTTTAAATTTTTATGTTTGTAAATCTGTATGGCAGACGTCAATAGTATCACCAGTGATACCAGTCTCGTGCTATCTGTTTGATGATGGATTCTGAGAGCATTAACAGTTTCAAAAGATTGACTTGTGTCATCAGCGTTACCAACGACATAGAATGAGTGAATTTGTGCTGATAAAGTCTGAGAGTTTGTTGAACATTGCAAAAGGTGGCGGCGCTTCTTCTATTGCTAGTGTCGCCAGTGTTACCACACAAGTTGCGTTTATATCTTCAGAGAGTTATTTGAAGTTCAAAAGGTTTTACAGTTTGCTAGTATCACCAGTGTTACCAGTGCGGTGCAATCTGAAGTTAATTTGATCGTTTTGAGAGTGTTTACCAATTTCAAACATTATTTGATTAATAAAGTACGTAACTTAATTCGATCTGGTTTCTCACACTCTGGTTTATATTATTCCCTGTCAATGCCTCATAGTTGCTGTAATCTTGGTACTGCTAATTTGGGGAATGGCAACACAATATGGATATGTCTATTGTCTATATAGCACCGGAACTGTCAATTATAAATTAGGGCCGCGCGTTAATCGCCGTTAATGGGACAATTAGCGATTAACGCGTTGATATTTTAACTAGGATTAAACAAATAAATGCTGATTAAAATGATTAAAGCCAGGCCGTTACAATAAGTACCCAGTTACAGCAGGATAAAGTGTCCTGTCCTAAGATGGTCCTGCGCTACGGTATCAGTGAGATGATTGCGTTGCGCTCATTGGACGAAGTCTTGTCGGCTTCTTGTCCGCTTCACGGCCAGCTGCGAACTAACTATATACTGTGTAGATGATATAACCTCCCGCTGCTGCAGGGACCGTGATGATAGAGGGATGTAAAGGGGGTAGATAATAGCTAAAGGCTTCAATGCATGCTGTGAGCTTGTAATTACCCTCGCTAGTCAGCAGCGCAAAGCCAGGCACAGCGGAGCAGCGAAATAAAGAAGGCCAGAGAAGGCTTAACGTTGATGCATGGCAGCTTGACTCCCAAGTTCTGTAGTCTTATGGCTATCATTTTTCAAGATTGTTCGACTAGCACCCTCTCTTAAGTTGTTGAGTAACAAGGGCATGTGAGAAAATGACTAGCACAGATTTCTGATACTGATCGATACAAATTCTGGGTTTAGTAAGCGAGGCTTGAACAAAGGGTATCTTAACATAATGTGATCTACTTAAATCTGTGCAGTGTGCATTGTAAATTGATATTTGCATATAAAATGCTTAGTAGATAATTACAGCGCAGCTGAAACAGTAAATTCAGTGACAACAATTAAATGTATTGTGGATTGAAACGGTTTGCAAATATATTGCAGTAAACAAGTGCAATTAGTGCATGTATTCATGCTTATATTGTATTAAGGTATTCCACTATAAAATAATGGACTTTTTTTAAGATATTGGAAGAATAGTGAAAATTTGCTCCTAAAGTAAAAAAATACTAATGAGCTTTGATCAGCGAGGACCATGACGGAAGAAATTAGATTCAGTAGGTTTTTGTAGTTTGAGATAAAATTATTGAACTTATAGTCTTGGAAAAATGGTTATGCGATTAATCACGATTCAGTAACAGTGCGATTCATTATTTTAATTGAATAAACGATGAATATTTTAATCGCTCACAGCTCTGAAATTGATTGCTCGCTGTAAATCATACATTTTTGTAAGTATTATATCTTATCCCGTGCTGCTCTCCCTTTTTGACCATTTTTAGAATGGGTTTCTCATTGCCAGTGTATTGGCTGTAGCTGGTTATTTAATTTTTTGCGGTTTTAGGAAATGACGAACAAGAACGGTCATCGCCGCGACGGCGCCAAACTTCCAGCTCGTTATCCGTGCAAGAGACAGAAATTTGACATAAATAGATTGATCTATATTTGACAGAAATCTGATCTATATCTGGCTGAAATTTGACCTATATTTGACAGAAATTAGAATGATATTTGACAGGAATTTGAGTGATATTTGTATGGAATTTTGACTGTGATGACTTGCAAAATCTCACTCCTACACTTTTGTGCGAGTATTAAATATGGATGGTATTCTGCATCGTTGCGTGACAAGGGAATATTGATTTTGCCTAACTAATATATTTTCCCTATAATGGCAGTTGTTTGCTATGAGTGTGTGCGAATCCAAGTGCTTTCAGTGAATATTTGCATATATGGAATTGAGAATTTATTTGATGCGTTTAATACAAAATGACAATGTGTTAATAACAATGCTTGTGCATGCTAATTAAGTTACATTTTTTTGAATTATCGTAACATTAAAATTTATAACGATTAATTATGACAAAGGATCCATCTCGATAGGTAGGGCCTACGCTGTTGTTCGATAATGGTTCTGTCATTTAGATTGCTGCAGGGCAACTGCAAATGAGTGCTGTTCTTCAAAAAGTGGGCCTGCTATTTCTGTGCTGTTTCCGTTGACATCAGTACTGTGCTGAGAATAAGAGACGGACCAATTAATTATTAAACCTAGACAGGCCGCTCAACGTTGGATATCAGTCTCGCGCGTGGGGCACAAAAAAGGGATTGTCAACACCCTATAATGGCAGCATTGACCTGTGAGCTAGATCTTCTATTGGCCGTCAGAAGTAGAGCCAATTTTACCAACCAAGAGCAGCATAGTTTGCCATCAGTCTGCAATTTGTGAGGTAGTGGTCAATACTTGTTTGTGTCCCACACTTAGCCGATGTCATGAGCTTGTAGTTAGCAATAGCACCTCTCTGGATAGCATCAACTGGATTTGTTTTCAAGTGTAAAATTTAAACTACAGTAGATTTTGTGGAAATTTTTTGTTCACGTGTGAACTGTTTTAAGTACAGTGTGTCCAGGCTTCACTCGGTGCGAATCTATTCTGTGAAAGCTACGATCTTAGTGTAACTTGTGCTGGCACAATAGTTATTCGTTTTTCTATTCTAACGCTTCATCCTGTTACGGCCGCTAGCCGGTTTTTGCATCGAATTATATTGTTGCTGCATCGCGTAGGTTTTTGATAAATCTCGAGCTTTTGATAGCTATTCTTTTTCTCTAGAGTTGTGTGGTTTTTTGAAGGGTGCGTTTTGCGCGTCGATTCTACTTTTGATCTGCGCCAAATGTATACAATAAATAAATGCGGAGATTTTATCCTTTATCTTTTAATTATTGCAGTGTTTTAACTATTTAGAATTTTATGTGTGGATGATTATTGGGGCGAATCCCCCACCTGCACCAATCCCCCCATTCATCATTTTTAGCAGATTTTTAAAAAATCAAGTTTCTGCAACTTGCTCAAGACTTAATTTGGGGCAAATTATTATTGAAGCCATAAAGGTAGGCTGAGATGAATGACAATATAGTGCTGTGTCCATTTTCTCTTTACCTCTCTCATTCTGCAGGCAATAAGTGTGCGATGTTTTTCTCATGCACCTAGTACCTTCGTTTGATATACTCAATTACATGAATGCGAATGGAGATCAAGATCGAGTCACACACTGACCAATCAGAGCATGCGAACCATCATTAAATCAAGATCAAACCATGGTTCACGTGCGCTCGTTGGCCAGTTTGTATCTTGATCTCAATCTTGATCTCAAATCGCGTTCATGCAGTCCAACATTAGAAATGCGCAAATTTGGACCACTTAGGTCGGGTCTTACAATAGAGTGTTAAAATTGTGATCTGACGTCAAGATCTCGGCCACCAATCAGTGCGTTAAATAAATCCTGGATCAGGCGTTCAGTGCGCTGATTATGACTGGTGCGCTGATTATGACTGATGACGTCATAACGTCAAATTAAGATTTAACGTTTTATTGATTAACCCGGCCTAAGTCTTGTTTTAATAACGTTATTAATTACGATCAATTTTAAATTGAATGTAAATGAACATACGATGGTTGGTTTAGCTTCAGTTTCGTCATTCGTTGGATACGTTATTTTTTTAATTGTATATTTTGAAATCTTTAACAAATATCTTGTATTAAACCTGTTTCATCGCCTGGCAATCAGGAGGAAATTTTTATTTTTGTGACCACACTTCATAAGTTAAAGAACACAAATTAATTATTTTGAGTAATATCTTTCGAGAATGTATAATGCGTAAATAAAATGCATTTTTTGTAACACTTTTTTTGTGATGTATAGTACAAAAAAACTAGCAGGTAGCAGCCTATGCTCAAATCATGCTAGTATTTATTGCTATAATGAACTCTGGCAGACAGTGGCGGTTCAAATCAGACATATTTGGGGGGTCTAATCAATATCTTGGAGGTCTAAATTAGTCTGATAAAAATTATCTGACATTTTTTTAACATCGGACTTTTCAAAGTTTTGTTGCAAGTTTGTTCGATAATTGAATGAATAATTATTTGATGGGGCAGATTTGGGGGGGGGGCTTTAGCTTCAATGCCTGGCACCGGCAAGGTTTTCAGATAAGTTAAAATTTTTGCGATCTAAATCAGCCTGATAAAAAAATTCTGACGTTTTTCTGAACATCTGACTTATCAGTTTTTGCAATTTTGCATCATAATTTTATAAAAAAATAATTTGATGGGGCTAGAGTGCAGATTATGCTACATTTCATTTTTAGTTGTTAACTTAACTACGGGACTGCCAGCAGCGCATTCTGAAGCAGTTGATCATAATTTATTCTTGTGCATAATTTGATAAACAATGCCTCGATGAGTCTGACCAGCCTGGAGCGAGGTTACTGGCGGTGTCAGCATATGTAGACTTATGCATTAAACTTTTTATATAAATCTTTGATCAGGTGACTTACCGTTAGTTATGCAGCAAAAAGGATTTGTTTTAAACCCAACCCCACGAAGCAAACGGGCCGCAAGAGTCGATCTAGACGAGCGTCCCGCGCTCTCGTCGCCTCGCAGAGTCTGTTCGAAACTTTAAAACAAGAATGTCAGTGGCTGGCGGTTCTACTTTTTTATAGCTTTAACCTGGCCTTCGAGAGTGTGCTGCAAAATTGACATTCCAGATTTATTTTGAGGTGGTGGATGTAACATTGTACATGTAGGCCCATACATGATTGATGATTCTAGAATCTTTCTTCACCGGCACACTTCTTCATCGGAGATCTCATCACTGTTTACGATCAGCCCCCCCCCTCCTTTCCTTCTGTAATTGCAAATAATAGCTGGGCAATGTATACGCTGCGACATCGTCTGATTGTGGCTGATTACACGACTCATCAAATTGAAAGCAGGTTAGATTGATTGCAAAGCTATTTTCCTACAATTTACATGTAGTTATTATACCGCCATATTTCGAATCTAAGATAGATCTGGGTTTGGTTTACGCGCTTCGCATAGGCCTACTTTCTTTTTCGCGAAGAATAGACACCCATAAGGACCCCGAAGGGGCCATAGGCCCCGAGGGGGCGCCGAAGGGTTTGCACATCATTATTTTTTGCGATGCTGCAAATGGATGTTCAACATTGGCTCTGAGGCCCCTGATGGATTCTGAGGCTTCTGGGGCCCCCTACAGGGCCCAAGGCCCCTCGACCGCATGTAAAATTGAGACAAATGGACTCAGTTGCTCTTAACGTTGCTGGTGAGGGCCAAGGGACCCTAAAGAGGCCTAGAAGGGGCCGTCAGCGCCAAGTTAGGTCCAGTGCCTCTGGTGCCCCTTTGGGGCACTGGTGCCTCTTCCCCTGGTGCGCTTCGGGGGCCAGGGTCCTTCAACACTCTGGGTCTCCTTTCAAGACGCTCTGGGCCTCCTGATGCCCCTGATAGCCCTTTTAGCCTTGAACATCGCCAGCTACCCCAGCTAGTTTTGTGCGGATTCGCATCGCAATTGGCGATGCAATTTGACCCTTTTGCGAATCAAACACAAATTTGATTCTCAATATTGGCGATCAAAAATTGATTAAGCCAGGGTTTAATAAGATGGCGAGTGGTAGGCCTAACACTGACCTGACTTTCACGTGCGGCTTTATCAGTAACCAATCGACGTAGGCTGTGTCTACCTACTGTATGAAATTGCAATACCACGAATAGTGCTGCAGCATGATTAATAGGCCTACTTCTAAACAAAAATGACTAAACAGTCATCTGAAATCCGTTGAAAGATGTTAAGACGATATAATAACTGCTAATCAAATTTGTGAAACTGCTAATCAAAATTGAATTTGATTAGCAAAAATTGATAATCAATTTTCTGGGCTTTGATTCAGGCCTGGATGGCATGCATGATTCCCATACAATACATAAAAATGCGATACAAAAATACAATTTTAATAAATTTGTGATGTTTCAAATAATGTGAGTAGCCTACTTGGCAATCACAAAAATATTCAATCTAGCAACTATATATAGGCAATTATGTGGCTGGCAGTTACCACCTTCAATAAGTGATGTACACCGTGAACGAAAAAAAACGAACCTCTAGGATTTCTACAATAATTCGTGCAAAAATTAGCATATTTTAATCAAAACACTGAAAAACTTCAGTTTAATGGCTATGGGTCGCATATTTAGCATTTATCAGTTGTAATGTGCGTTTAAAATGTCCTTTTTCGACCGCGACACACGCACCAAGACGCGCTCGCCACTGACGCCCCATTTCTTGCAGTATGCGTTTTACCGCTGCCCGTTTGACGCCTGCATGAACCAGTTCTACGAATCTAATACGGATGGACGTTTTGTGCATCAAGCTTCCATCCTTTGTCAGTAAATTCCGCAAGAAAGCGTTTTGCACTGTAATTCAGATTTTGGCTTAAATATTGTATCACTACTCTCTCCTCCTCACAGAACGCCATATTGTAGACAAATTTAAACATGTAGGCCTAGAAGCGTGCTTGGCTGTTTTACTAAATGTTTGAGGTTGTTGCTTGAAAGTGTTATCCAGCGCACAGACGATAGACTTAGAAGTACCTTTAGGGTGTGAGTGCGCAGTGGTGCAGGCGAGGAGCAGGAGGGTCGCCGCGAGCAGCGCGCACAACCAGTGCCGGATTCAGACCAAAAAAGGCCCGGGGCACAAATTCTGCGGAGGCCCCCGTTTTTCCTTTCAAAACCAACTTACCAACGGGGGAGGGGTGCTGACAAAGATTTTCCGTCGAAAAGATTCCTCCGCATAACCACTACTTTAGCGCTATTCTGTAACTGCATTCTCGCTGCATACTATACGTTACGCTTCAAATGCAGCAATGATGTGAATTTTTTTGTGGAGGCCCCCTTCTTTGCGTTGCGGAAGCCCCCATGTTTGCGGAGGCCCGGGGCACACACCCCGTGTGCTCCATATGTAAATCTGACACTGCAAACAGCGTGTGCACTCTGCGCGGACCCTGCATCGTGCTGACCACAGCCTGCATGAAGTGGTCGTTGTTATCTCTCTATACCTGACGTCGTCAACGAACCGCGGCGGTCTGGCTTAAAAGGTCGTCGTGGTGCGTTCTGTGTCAGCGTGACGCTGTAGGCTATGTACATATTGTATAGCATCGGCAGTTCCAAGATTCTATTGAGCATAAATATTTGAAGGTGTCTAACATACAATGTATCTATAGGCCTATACCCGTCACACCAACGCACCAACAAGCTGGACCGCAATTACTAGCGTATTACTTCTAATAGCGATTTACGACCAATCTGTCTAGCCAGCAATTGTGTTCATTTGTCCGTGCTCCTGGCATACCCTTGTACCCTGCGCTTGCCCTTGTCGTGTGTTCATGAAAATCCACGAGGTTTGCTATGTGCGCAGTTTAAGATTGGACCCCGCGGTGCGTAATGCGGCGCTAGAAACGCGCGGACACGATGACCGATCATTTAGCTTGCTTCATAACTTCTCTCGATGATTAATTGGGCCGCCGTAGTGTGCTTCTATTGATTTAACCTATTATGTTTCACGGCCGTAGAAACGCAAACAAACGTAATCTACTAGCGATACGTAAGTATTGGAACATTGCAAAAAGGTTTTGCCCCTCTAGGTGGGACCAGTATGTTAAAATTTAAGCAGTTTTGTTAAGGAAAATTCGTTCTGTGCACACGTTATAAATCTTCACCTAAGTTTTGTAAAATGGGTTACCCCCGGGGGCGAAACCAGGGGGGGGGGGCTGGAGGGGGCTCAAGCCCCTCCCAGCCCAAATGTGATGAGTCATGCAATTCGTCCAGATTCGATGAGATCTTGATTTTGTTTTGATGGGGGGGAGCTGCATGGAATGATAATTAGTGACAATAATAACAGATTAGCATTGCAAATCAATCCAATCAGTAGCAAGTGCATTCGATTAAATTTAGATCGAACACGCTGAGCTAGTCTGGGGCCTTTTTCATAACTCATGAGAGATGCTGCGATTTCATTTGAGGGCATCAGTGCACGCTCGCGGGCTGGAATGCCCCCCCCCCAGCATTTTTCCTGGTTGCGCCCCATGGCTACCCCCTGTGCAGACAATCGGTGCAGACGAAAGCATCGATTAATATATTGCTGATGTAGCAGGCTTTCCAACAGTGTGCTGTTTTGTCAATTTTCAGCAAATTCAAAAGGTTATTTGACAAGGCAGCCATCTTAAAATACAAAATGGCCGCCCTCTATGTTAACAGTTGTGCCTTATTACTTCAATCACCCAACGAATGTTGGTCTAGACATCAGAATTGTCATTCTAGTTAATTGATGTTGAAGCTGAGATACGGGATAAATTTATTTAGACATGGCGGCCATCTTGAAATTCAAAATGGTCGCCATATACGTTTCAACAAGCGTTGAACTTATATTCCTAAATCCCAGAAATGTAGGATTGGACGCTAAGACTGAGATTCTAGGTTAATTAGGAGCTGATATATTGAATAGATTGTCGTTTTAGGCGGCCTTCTTGAAGATTTAAAACGGCGATCATACGGCCATCGCCACAAATGAAGACATCGGTTTTTACGTTTCTGATTTTGTTAGCTTTCCAAAAATGTGCCGTATTGCTAATCTCCATGAAATTCTCACGAAAGCTCTTTTTTGACACGGGGAACTGGACTATTGGCACAGGAACTCGAATACCTTGGTCAGTTCTAACAATGATATGGGCCATGACAATGACAATGACAAGCAATTCAGTTGGTCAAAACAAACATATACGCGGACTTTTGACAAACAATTCTTTTGGGTATGGCAAACACTTCTGTAGGCGAGATGAGTCAATCAATTGATTACGTTTAACAAAAAATTTATTTGAGGCAAGAAATATAATCAATTACTCTAAACAATGCAATTGGCTAAGTAAAACTCTCAGTTGCTTGTGTGAAACAATAAAATTGGTTAGGCTATACAATTGAGCTGGTTCGTTCAAACAACAATAGAGATCTGTTAAACAAAAGCTTTGTTTCTGTAATCAATCAATTTGCTGTGTCAAATAATTTTCTTGGTTAATATTCAACCAACATCAATAGTTCGAGTGAAACAATTAATTGGCTGGAACCATTATGATGAGTTAAATTGCTTGTCCCAAAGCAAGAATTGATTAGGACAAACAATTCTTTTAAGAGTGTAAGTCATAGATACAAATAATATAAAACAATAAATACAAATAATATAATATCAGCTAAAACTAGTTCCTGAGTTGATTTGCAAATGTTAAAAAGACTGCTCAGTGCTTAATGGGACCTTTACGCGACTGCTTCGTTTTCACACATCCCTCACTCATTGACAAACAACGCTTCCGAACAGCAGCAGGGGTTTTCTCCAATGCCTTATCAGGGGACGATGCCATTTTCCACAAAATTTGACTAAAGGTGTATGCAGCAAAGTAACATCGGCTAATATTCTCCTGTGACCAGCCGTCGTTCTCCATTTGCTGCTCTGACAGATCTGCTAGCTTTCGTTCGATGCGTTCCATCTGTTCTCTGAAATCTTTTCGTTCTGTTATATCTCGCTCTTTATAGAGATGGCTTAAATACATGACTGTGTTCTCCAAATCAGTAGGTGAACAGTAGTTTCCTTTTTCAAGTTCTCGTACGGAGTTGTTAAACATATTTAATTTTGAATCGGTGGAAGACAGTTCTTTGGAAGCCATTGTGATTTTTAGCTGCGCGAAATTGAAACAAATTTGCAATGGTCTACAATATAAGTTCTTTTATACGTGTTTCCACATTTTTTTTAATGACTTCGCTTAGAGCAGAATTAGAAATGAGAGCATCAAAATCTTCCAATATCTTTCGACAGGATTTCCACTGCTCGTCATTCATCCGTAATTCAGTAATGTGAGCGTAAAATTTGTGTCTGAGGTGTTCTATATTCTTCGCATCGGGTGCGACATCTGTAAGAAACAAGTCACAGTTGCAAAATATACTAGTTAAAGCCAGGGGATCTGCCGAAGTAAGTGAGTAGTTTATTCGATCTCGTTCTTCGTTTTGATCTATAGGCAAAACTTGAACAGCTACAAAATGTGTGCTAAAGAACTTAGCCAGATTGTTCCAATCAAACGGTGTTGCAGAGTCTTTAAATGTTGTTTTGCGTTGCTCGAAATCGTTCAATTTCCGTCTGGTTGTATGGGGAAATCTTTGGCTATAGTTCGCATAATGGAAATCGTAGATTACACTAAGAAATTCAACTTCCCTCAAAGCAAGTGTGGAACTCATGCCGCTATTTTTCC